>JAOTQH010237809.1:0-13020 GCA_025631255.1 Cornus kousa
GTGAGAAGTGAGAACATTATTATCTTAGACATTCAATGGACATCCCATTGAATCTTTTCCCAAGTAAAATTAAATACAAAACATGGATTGTAAAAGAAACATAAATGCTTTGGAATAATTACTTGATGCATATGTACCTTGAGGTCCTTGAGGTTTAACAGTGGCATATAATAATTGCCTCAACTTCCCCATTGTCATAAAGTACCAACAAATTTCATTTTTTCTCGCAACTTTTCAAGAACCAATGTCTCTAAATACGACTTTTTGGGATAACAATATAGATATAGCACACGGATTTCATCAATCTAGACATAGTAATTTGGTACCACAAAAAACAAATACACTTCTGCCTAAACTAAGAGCCAAGCATAAGACAGGGTTATGAGAACATCGAAAAGATTCTCATTACACGAATTAGTGCAATTTAAAGTCACTTTTACTAGGTTATTGCAAATGGGTCGGTGATGATTAATATATCAAATAAGAAAAAAATAAATAAATTGAGAGTTGTTGGCGAGAAGTCTATGTAGAATCACAATTGATAATTCGATTAGGTTCATTTCATACGGAAGTTGAGAGACCACAATATGTCGATCGGATTATAATTAAATAGCAATTTTGAAGAAGTTTTCACATAATGAGTACGTATATTATGATCCTATGAGGCTTAATTAATCTCCAGCCTTTTCACTTTAAAAGCTGAATACTATATTACATCTTTTGGTGGTACGAGCATACCTATATTTTCTTATGTAAAAACTGTGGGGGTTATTTGTTATGATAATGCTACAAGTAGCTGAGGTAATATCTAGATACAAACTGTTATAATCAAAGGAAACAGAGGTCTTGGAAGAAAGGAGAATTAGACTAGTCATTTTGAGAGCTGTGATGAATGTAGGGATGTCTGTTGCCTTGTGTAGTTTTAAGATTGTTCATTCCCGACTTTATGCATGCATGAGGGCCCGTTTTATAGACTCAGCTCGTTGCCTTGCTCTCGAGGATCGCTCTTGGAGCTCAAGCCTACTTTGCTAGGCCAGGTGTAGTAGGGTCACAATGGTTTTTCGGCTCGTGGAAATCCTCTGTAGGATTAAATACACATCCGATGGTACCTTAGCGCATTAAATGTGATTATAAGTGATTCAGTCGAGAGGCACATGATTTCATCATCTCATTGACTAAGTCTATAAATGAGGCGAGTTCTAACGTCTCATCATCCAAACCAAAGGTCCTTCTAGATCCCCAAGTGGAGACTTGCATACCCTCGAAACCATTCTACCTTGGTCTCGATCAGGTGCTACATTTCTGGGTGTCGTTCTCGAGTGCCTTTAGAAAGGTCCTGTTTTCGAACTCGAAATGTGGTAATACAGTTTATCTCTAGATATTTTGTCAAGTCCTCGATTTCGATCTATGTCATACTGTCGTGAGAGTGGGGCCCATGTGGTTGACCTTTGAGATCCATCCCTTACAAAAAAAACTTGGCTCTCATAGCCAAATTCATTTAGGTCACATGTTACAAGTGTTCTTACATGTATAGCCTCCGGTGGTCTTGTAGCTTCTGAATGGCCACACCACCTTATAAATTAGTTTAGCTGTAAGATGCCTAGGCAACACTGTCACAGTTGATGTAGCAATCAAAAGCCAGCTGTAGAATACTAGAACTGATTGTGCTCTTTCATTTATCAAGCAAGATCAACATGTTTGAGGCTGACTACAAATAGTTAGGTAGCTTACACGCAAATAGTAAAACCTAGAAAAAAATGATGTTTACACCCTATTGTAAAATATTTTCATGAAAATGAGTGGCAGTGGGAAGGTTTAAAATGACCTTGGATTCCCCCTTTACACGTTATGTTTAGATATAGTATTATTCCTTAATCCAAATCCAGGCAATATTCCACTGTGAAGGGGATGGATCAATGTTTCTTGCTGCCGCTTTTGTTTTTGTCTAGTCATTCAATGAGCACCTTCTGATTTACCCTTTTGGGTGAAAAGTGTTGTCATGATCCGACTTGGATTTCTTGGTCCTTGGAGTTCTAGGGTCCGGTACTCAATCAATCAAAGGTTTGAGATTGCAACATTAAGCGATGAGTGGTCCACATCTCGTTATCCAATCTCTGTTCATAATAGAGTACAAGACCCTCTCTAACGCCCGAGGACCCTTACACCGTTATAATTTTCAGATTATCATCAGTAATGCAAATATAATCTTAAATGATCACATCAATATATATATATATATATATATATATATGTGGTGATCCAATTTTTAAAACATACTCTCTCAGATATTTTTATTTTTATTTTTATTGTAAATGCATTATCTCTCTTTACTAGTCTCAAAATCTTGTTTGGAAATTAAGACTCGAAGCCACTCGAACAATTATGAACCAATAGGTTAATTGATGAATTTTAGTATCAATTTGAAACAATTATAAATAAATTAGGGCTTACTTAATTATGTGAAAACATGTCTTTTTTTAAATTTAGTTTTCAAAAAATAGTGTTCACAAATGATCAATTTTTGTATATCTTTTTTATTTTTTTATCATCAATTATAAGAAAAAAAAAATTATTTTAAAAAACTGAACCAAATAAATCCTTTCGAAATTAAAATAATTTAAAAGACTGTAGTAGCATATAAAAGCGTTTGGTTTGGCATGCTCTATGTTAATTGGATTCCTCTCCAATTCTAAATTTAGGGCAATCCTTTTCATGTACCAAATATACCATAATTCAGCCAAACCTACCTCACAAAGGATTAGTAATGAAAACAAATACATAAAACTTTGTACGTTAGACACCACCATGACAACTGTATCTTCTTCACAAGTTGAATGCTCAATATTTCAAGAAAATGACAATACAACCTTCTTTATTATCACGTTAAAGGAACCGTGCATAGATGCTCAACTTTTCTTCGAATTTTTATATCAAAAACTATACGTATCATTTAAACTCGCGACTCCCTTTCCACTTAAAAGTAACCATGATATTGACATTTGAATTATAGAACCAACAATAATTTGATTAACATAAGACATAAATTATATTATGATTAAGTGATACAACAATAATATTTGATCATGTACCCATCAAAGTCACTTCCTTTCTGGTCTCAAATAACTAACTAGTAACCACTTCACTTGTCATAATTGTCTTCTAATGTCAATTACATGCATGAAGCTCTCAACATCACGGTACCTAACAATCAAAATCTTTTAGCCTAGCTGGTAAGATGCCTCTCGTTGGCCTTTTCTTTTAACACAAAACTACTCTCACCCTATTTTTAGTTTCTATATTTAATTTTACCATTATTAAAAGGTAATTATCAAAATAAAAATAGAAACCTTTGAAAAAAAATAAAAATAATAGCCGCCCGTATATTTCAATTTTGCGACAATAGTATGATATTATAGCCTTTTCCCAAGAAACATCTTGTTCTCTGTATAAGGAAATTAATAGTATAAGTAAATTTATCAAAAATATATATTGTAATGTTACATTTTGGAATATTGAATTGATTCATTGGAATTGAAATTGAAGAAAATTTCATTTAAAGTTTGAATAGAAGTTCTTTTTATTTCAATTTGAAGTTGGGCATTTGGTGAAATTCATTATTGAATCTGTGAATTTGTGATTTTGGTTATTGGATGATGATGATGTACTGAGTATGGTGGGACTATAAAATCCACCTCAGAAACAACAAGGTAACCCAAAAAAAAAATGGGTGAAGCTCTTCTCACAACCTTATCCATGAAGAGTAATAATTTGTCCATATGGTAATTGTAAAATTAAATATAGAAACTAAAAATGGGGTGGAAGTGGTTTTGTGTTAAAAGAAACGCCATAGGACCATTAGATTAAATCTAACGATTTATATAAAAAGTGTGGATTAATTCTCTTGCTCCATGGGGAGCAAGAGATCAGGACTCTTACAAATATATATTCATCATATCATGATCCAACTTGGACCTTGAGATCCGTAAGTCTATACGAGTGTTATACTATATTAAACGGTTTATAACATACCAATAGTGCTGAATTACAGATGATTCGAGCTCCCAACTCGAACTCACAACTATCAAGCATTTTTTAACAAGATCTTAGTGGCTTTCCACATAAACAACCATTGTAAGTAAACGAGAACGCTTTGAGATGATCGAATGGTGAGTCGATCGGAATGGGCCCACATAAGTGGTTGTGACTGAGATCCAAGTGGCCGATATAATTGGCCACAAATATATATTTTGGAATCGGTCCTCTTAGCCTATTATAGGATTGACTGATCGCGGTAAAATAAGATCTCGGCCCAAAATCTTCGGGTATATTACCGTCTAGCCCATTTCGGCTCAAATTCAATATACTTATACCCGAATTGATAAAACTCGGAGGTAGAGCACCCGAGATCTGATTCCCATCGACATTCAACATGGCAAGAACCGACAAAAATTATAAAAATAAAAACGAATTCATGTTGGTTTGGAACGAATTCCGGTTGTATAATCTTTTGGGACCTTTGGGTAGTTCTTTTTGCTTGGATCAAACAAGTAAGCCTAACGGCTAAATTTGTTTACAACAAAATAATTGACCTCGAAAAACCATGTGAAATGGAATGAACTAGATACCATTAGCTTCTTTGGGTGAGTGAAATTGGTGAGATTTTGGTACTTATTTTATGTGTCAGTTTTATTTTATTTTTAGAACTTTTCCCCTTCCCACTCCCTTCCAAAAAATTTCATAATCTTGCTTCTCAATTTTTAGAACCTAAAGTTTTAGGGGGTTCATAAACATTTCAATTTAAATTAGGGATTCCATGTACTACAAGTGGTCCTTGACTACATATGTATTTGATCATATATGTATTACCATTATGTATTGCAATAAAATAAAGGAGGGTTTTCAATGCGAGATCTAAAAACATCTTTCTTCGTGGCGCCGGTATTAAGTACTCTATGGTTTGGGGCTTTAGCAGGCCTATTGATATAGATTAATCATTTTTTCCCAGATGCGTTGACATTCCCCTTTTTTTCATTCAAGTTATTGACATGGGAAAGAATGACGACAATTAGAGATACAATCAAATATCTGTGACTAACCCCTCTCCCCTTCTTTTCTCCTTTTTTCCTTTTTTTAGAATAAGGGAGAAAAGAGAAAAAGAAAAGTGGATTCAACATCTGCGACACTCGGGTTCAAGTTTGAATTAAATTAATAATAGAGGTAGAACGAAAAATGCGGGACTAGGACAAGAGTATTATCCAAGATACTTAAATGAAATATTGCCACTCCCTTCCAAAAAATTTCATAATCTTACTTCTCAATTGATTACCTAAAGTTTTAGGTAGTTCATAAACATTTACATAGCATAATTTGAGAGAGCAAATATTCCTCCAAAAATTTGAGAGAAGATAACTTTGGACATTCCCAACAGAGAAGGTTATATCAATATGTAGAATTCTTCCCCAATTAATTTCTCAAGTTATTTGCTGTATTAGGGCTGAATAATAAGTGTGGTTTTTCCTAATTAACAAGTTGACTGGTAAGATTTGCATACTTGTCTAGTATCTTTTTAGTAACAAGAAGTTCTACTATAACATAGCAATGGTCATGTTTTTCCTCCTCTAATAGGTACGATCCCCCAATCTAAATCTTGGTCTGAAGTGGTCAAATAGAGTAGTGGGAAGATGGTTTTCGAGTTCATCTCCCCATCCACTGACTCAAACATCATCTCTCCACCAAAGGAAGTTGCAGAAGAGGGTCTACAGTTTTGGTCCTCAACTCACCTACTGGGCATATCCACTCACAAGAGAATTCCCTTCAAAGTTATCCAAGCTACTGCAACAAAGCTATGGAAATCTCTTGGGCTTATAGACATAATCCTTGGTGAAAATAATTCATTCCTTTTCAGATTCAGCACATGTTCAGAGGTTGAAAATGTTCTTTCCCTTGGTCCATGGTCCATAAATGGACACCCCTTTTCCCTAATGAAATGAAACCAGCAAATTGTTACCAATCCAACCCATGTTGGTTGCATTCCCACATGGATAAAGTTTTATAACATACCCATGCACTATTGGACTGCCAAAGGGCTCAGTCACATTGCTAGTGCTGTTAGAGAACCTCTTTATGCTAATCATGCCACAAAATCCATTATCAAGCTCAAGTTTGCCAGAATATGTGTAAGTCTGGATTTAACCAAGCCCTTGAAGACTGAGGTTCCTATTAGACTAGAAGATGGTTCACTTGACCTGATCAGAGTTGAATATCAATGGCTTCCTAAGTTTTGCAACAAGTGTCTCCAGCAGAATCACATTGAATCCTCTTGTCCACTAAATATCCTCAATTCCTTTCCACACAATGGGGAAAACTTATCCATCTCAGCTGAAATTATCAGCCCGAATCATGATCACATCAGTAATGCAGCTATCCCCAATTCTTCAGAATGGGTAACAATTAGAAGAAAGAGAAATAAGACTTCTGCAACACCATCTTCAAGCACTGCTTTGGCTGTTCCAAACTAGGTACATACCAATCATTTTTCACCACTATCACTCATACCAAATGAAAACATTACTGAGCATACCCTATCCACTATTTCCCCTAACTCTATTTCCCAACAACATGACGCTTCCTCAACACCACTATGGTCCAGAATACTCCTCTATACCCCTCAACACCTATCCACACCCCATTGTGCAGCAAGAAACTTAACTTCACAGAGATAAGTCCTATTCCTCAAGCACCACAAAGAATTTCTCCAGCATCCATGCCTGTACACCCAAGCTACAAGTCTCCTCATAATCCCATGGCTCACTGCAGAGTTAAGAGTTTGAAATTGAAGACAACCACTCCATCTTCCTCCTTAAGTGAACTTGACAATCTTAATGATCCAACAAGCCACCACATTAGCTCAGTCAGAATATTGAAAAGATCAATCAGAAATGATTTGATGTTCAAAGGGCATCTTGGAGGTCCTTCCAAACCTCCTGTACAATGATCAACTTCATCACTTGAAATATTAGAGGGTTAAACCATCCCTCTAAGTAGTCAGAGATGAAAAGGCTCATTTCTGACAAAAAATTGGATTTAGTCTCTATTGTTGAGACCAAGGTGTCTCTTGCAAAATTGGATTCCATCCATATGAAGGTTGCTCCTAATTGGTCAATTGTTCATAATTATGTTTTCTCCACATTAGGTAGAATCTGGGTTATGTGGAACCCAAACCTTATTCATCTCTCAGTCCAAGGCACTTCCAGACAAGCTATTAATTACAAGATTTCAATCATAAGGACTTCCATAAGCTTTTACATTAGTTTCATCTATGCTGCTAACTTGAGAGTTGAAAGATAGTCTCTTTGGGACAATATTATTCACCATGCTGGCCTCTTCTCCTTTTCCCCATGGCTGCTTATGGGAGATTTCAATGTTATACCTAATCCTAATAAGAGGTATGGAGGTTCTTTGAGGTTATGTCTAGCTGTGTCAGAGTTCAAAGAGTGTCTTCAAACTGTAAAACTTGAAGACCTTAAATTCAGTGGAATTTTATATTCATGGTGCAACAAAAGCATGGGTCCTGCTTGCATCGCAAAGAAGCTTGATAGAGCCCTTGCAAACCAACAATGGATCTCCACCTTCCCATTATTAGAAAACATTTTCCTAACCCCTGGTATCTCAGATCACAGCCCAATTATGGTAAAATTGGACTTCAACTCCCCAAACAGATGCATACTTTTAAGGTTTTTTAATGCTTAGAGTTCCCATCCCATGTTCTTGTCTTCTGTCCACAAAGTTTGGAGCACTTTCATTAGAGGCACATCAATGTTCCAGGTGGTTCAAAAGCTCAAGTTACTTAAGATTGTCTTTAAAGACAACTGCATAAAGGACTTCTTTAATATTGATTCCAAATTGAATGCTGTTAAGGGTAAGTTGGACTTATGCCAATTGGACTTAAATATCTCTTCCACTGACAATTCTCTGAGGGAAATGGAGAGATCTTTAATCAATGAGTACTTGAGGCTGGCTAATACCCAGGAAGACATGTTAAGGAAGAAGTTAAGAATGATCTGGCTCAAACTAGGAGACAGCAACTCTTTCTATTTCCACAAGTCATTTTCCTCCAAGAACAACAAAAGGAAGATCATCTCCCTCACATATGATTTAGGTTTTATCATTGAGGATGCAGACTCCATCAAACAAGAAGTCATCTCTCACTTCAAGATGCTACTTGGCTACTCTCCCCCTTCAACACACTAAGTTGCTGATCTGTAACTTTTCTACACAAAGACAGTCCCTGTTCACTTGCACTCAATGCTGGATCAAATTCCATCTCACATGGATATTCAAAGCTGTATGTTTAGTCTGAGCAGAGATAAATCCCCAGGTCCTGATGGTTTCAATGCCACTTTCTTCCAAAAGGCTTGGAGTATCGTGGGAAGATCTGTTACAAAGGCCATCTCTGAGTTCTTCACTAATGGGAAATTGCTTTATGAGGCTAACAATACCTACATTGCCCTTATTCCTAAATGCCTAAACCCCACTACCATCCATGATTACAAGCCAATATCATGCTGCAACACTATATATAAGTGTATTGCAAAACTACTTGCCTCCAAATTACAGCTCACTCCCCCTTTCATCATTGAACATTCACAATCTGCTTTCATTTATGGTAGAATGATCACTGATCCAATACTTCTTGCCTATGAGCTTTTGAAGGGGTATCATAGGGACTTTTTTATTCCAAAATGTGCTATTAAGATTGACCTGAGGAAGGCATTCGACTCGGTCAAATGGGACTTCATTGTAAGTTGTCTCAAACTTCTTCAGTTTCCAGAAAAATTTATCTCCTTAATACAAGCTTGTTTTTCAACTCCCTCCTTCACTATTGCTCTCAATGGGGAGTTTCAAGGATTTTTCAAAGGTAAAAGGAGGTTAAGATAGGGAGATCTTATCTCTTCCTTCCTTTTTGTTATTGTTATGGACTTTTTTCCTCATTATTGACAATTATGTTTAGAGAGTGCATTCCTTCAAATTTCATTGGAGATGTGCTACCCTCAAAATCACACATCTCTGTTGTGCTAATGACTTTATGCTGTTTTGCCATGGTGACATATCCTCAATTTCAGTCCTCAAATGTGTTTTTGACCATTTTTTGACAATGTCTGGTCTTGCCATGAATCTATCCAAAAGTGAAGTTTTCCTCTCAGGTGTGGATCTTCATACAGAAGATGGAATTAAAGAGCTTCTTGGTATTGGAGTGGGGTCATTACCAGTTAGATATCCTGGAGTTCCTCTCATCTTAACCAACCTTAAATAGTCCTATTGTAGTCTATTGATTGATAAGATTACCAAAAGAGTTACTCACTGGTCCTCTAGATCATTGTCCTATGCTGGAAGGTTGCAATTAATCAAAGCAGTTCTTGTCTCTACCCAAATCTATTGGTTTAGAATCTTTATTCTCCCTAAGTTAGTTATCAATGAGATAAACTCCATTTTTAGAGCCTTCTTGTGGTTTGGTCCTGAAATGAAAACTTCAGGGGCCAAAGTAGCTTGCAGCAAGGTATGTTTGCCTAAGGAAACAGGTGGTCTTGATATTCCTAACCTACAATTAGCCAACAAAGCAGGCATCCTTAAAAGAATTTGGGAGCTACAAAGTGCAAATCCATATAGATTATGGATTAGGTGGTGTAATACTCACTTGATCGAGTCCAGGAATTTTTGGACCATTACTATCCCTCACCAATGCTCATGGAGTTAGAGGAAAATGTTGCAGCTCAGTCATACAGCAAGGTTCTTAATCAAACACAGGATTGGGGATGGCAGTGGCACCTCCTTTTGGTAGGACAATTGGGTGCCAGGTGGTCCTCTTAGCTCAAGATACTCTTCAACTCTTCTTCTTAATTTGGGTTATAACCTGGATATCAAAGTGCAGACATTCATTGTCAACTCCCAGTGATCCTTTCCCCATACTCTCCTAAGTTATATTCCAGAATTGTCATCTTTAGCTCTTCCATGCCCATCTGTAAGTGACAAGAAGCTCTGGACAGCCTCATCTTCAGGCCTTTACAGCTTAAAACACATAACATATTCTCTTGCAGGTCCTTCTCCATCTGTACATTGGCATAACGTAGTTTGGACATCACCATCTATCCCTCGTATGAAATTCAACCTTTGGTTAGCAGTCCAAGCAAGGCTTCCAACCCTTAATAACAAAGCCATTGCAAAACAAGTCAATATTTGTGCTCTATGCCTTTCCCACCAAGAAACGCACGACCACCTGTTCTTTAACTGTGCCTTCATCTCCCCCATTTGGAGCTTCATCAAAGATAAAGAAAATTTTAGCACATCCATCTCAAATTGGGGAAACTTTATTTCATGGTCCAGCATCAAATGGAAAGTCAATTCAGCCTCCAACTTGCTTCGCAAGGTCTGCCTTTCTTCAATGGTATACCATACATGGGAAGAGAGAAATGAGTGAACCTTTAAAGGGAAGAAATCCTCTCAAAGAACAGTGCTTACTCGAATTTGTAACACCATCACATCTATCTTGAAATTAGGGTTTCTTCGTGATTGTGCAACCTCCAAGAGGATCCTCAATGACTGGAACCTGTCTCCTTCTTCCTGTCATCTGCCTCCAAGGCCTCCAGATTAATTTTGGCCGGAATTGGTCTGGCAAATGTGCTTAGCTCACCGGAATTGATTCTGCTGTTTCCACCATTAACGGATCTTTCACCTGTTAACTATGGTTCTTTGTTTTGTGTTGTGTTCTTTGGGCTAGCCCTTATTGCCCTTTGGGCTTGTTATGCGTCCCTTTTGGGTTGGTTGGCCTAATGTCCCTCTTTGTAATTTTATCAATTAATTCAGTTGCTTAAAATTCAAAAAAAAAAAAAAAAAAAGTTCTACTACCATCTGCCTAGCAAAAGAAAATGATACCATCAGGAAACAAAAGGAGTGAAACCCTAAGTCTTCTTAACGGGTACCGCTCTCACTCCCACGTTCCGCGCACGCTCTTACTTTCGTTTCTACTCCATGTGACTTAAATTTTGCCGTTTTCGCGCTCCCTCTCTTGAATTTGCTCTCGCTGTGTATGACTTAGGTCCCACTCTGCTAAGTTTGATACCATGAATATGTTTCCTTCTTTTAGCCTTTTGTAATAGTTGAGGAGGAAGAGATAAGGGGAAAGAGGAGAGGGTCCTGTTGTTTCAACCCTCTTGTAGGAAAGAAAAGATTCCCAGCCTCCATTCATTTTAAAAGAATATGAAACTGATGACAAACAGTGCATAACTGCAATAGACTTTGAGGTGAGTGTAAGGGACATCTAGTGTTAAGTCACCCAATTCTTCTTAACGGGTATCGCTTTCACGTTTTGCGCACGTTTTCGTTTAAATTCTCACTATTTGTTACTTAATTTTGTTACTTTCACTCTCACACTCTCGAATTCGCTCCCGTTCTTGTTCCCGTTTTATGTGACCTAAATTCAGAGCCATTGTACTTGTACTTCTGGAAGTAGGACCTTGAACTTGGAAGGTAATTGAACATCGGAGAAGCAGCACAAATCAGGGTAGTTTGCTCCCTCATAGGCATCAGCTGCCTACCGAAACCCCACTCTGCTGTAGGTGATTGACATTTGCATAGTTTGGCTTTATACTACCGAAACCCCACTGTGCTGTAGGTGATTGACATTTGCATAGTTTGGCTTTTATAAAGCATATGTCCTAGAACTACTATGCTTTTCCACGTGTTTTTAATAGAAAGGTAAAATAATGCACAAGATGAAGGGTCAAGAGAGAAAGAAACTATGTTTTCCATCCTCTGATTGGCGTTCCATGTACAAATTTTCTCGTAAACTAGTGCTGTGAAGGAAAGGCTTGGGACTTTTAGTGAAATATATTAAACATTTTTTTTCCTATAATTGTTGAGTTGTATCATGCAATGTGTGCCAGTTAACGGTCTTATCTTTAGGAAAAGAAAGTGGTGGAAAAGAGATTAGATTTTTGCTCATCAACCTCTGCGATTGAATGACCATAAAATAAACTAATTTATCTGCAAATTCATGATCTTATATTAGAAATGTATTTAATGAATTCTGCTAATGGAGATTTATCAAATAAATTTCAACCACAGGATTAAATCCCTTGTTATGAGATTTATTATTTACGATTAGCTAAATTTTCGAACTTGTCACATTTGCGAGGTTATGTTTATATATTTAATAGTAGTTTTTAGTAGGTACATGTATAATTTATACTGCTAAAATATTATACGTTTAAGAAAAATTGTAAGAAAGTATCATAATGTAAATTTATCAAATGATGAAATTGGAATATATATATATATATATATATATATATTAATTAACTATATAAATTTTTGGTTCATGGTGCTTTGTTTTAACTCGAAACAAGTGTTTTGTTGTAAAGTATTTTGAATAGTAATTGGAAGCATGTTATCAATTTGTTACAAGATTTTTTGAAAGCAAAAATATAAAAACATGTTTAGTAAAAAATGTTGTAAGTTTGTAAAATATTATGGTTAGTTTAAAAATGTAATTTAATTTTTTTTTTTTTAATTATTAATCGTACTCATGTGTTGGAACATGTAAAAATATTAAATTAGTATTTTAATTTTTGACCACTATTCACAAAACGTTTCGGTAGTTCACATTGGGTGCAATGGGCCATTGATCTTTTCTCTTATTGGTAGTTTATATACTAAAGTTCTAATAATTGTAAAAGTACCACCACTGAACCCATATAAAATTCACAAAAACCCTTTAAAAAAACTTTCAAGATTCAAAAAAATCCCTCATTTTCTAACTCATTGTCCAATAAAATTTTCAAAATTAAAAAATACCACTTTTTTCTCCTCAACCGAGTCTCACAAAATTTTTAAATATCAAAATTTAGAAAAGACCCTTCCTTTTGTATGTATTAATTTTGGCTCAAAATTTCTTATCATATTATTGTTAACGGTTGCCCCCTCTAAAGTAAATTCTTGGTTCCGCAGCTGCGTTTCGGTATCGTG
>JAOTQH010237819.1:1883-13020 GCA_025631255.1 Cornus kousa
CTTTTATACAAAAGAAATTGTTTTAACCGTGTCAATTTTCTTCGGTCTAGTTCTTCTCACTCACACACGGCGTGTAACTGAAAATTAATGACCTTTTTTCCTTGATAAAAACAATAGAACCAAAATTTTTAAGAATCCATTTTCCAAGTTCAAAATAAGTATATATACGTCAATGCGATGTGGTGTCACAAACTCAGGTTATGCAATTGGTTGATCGCGGTATATTTTTAAGTTTATATTTAGAATCAGGTCACCTTGTGCCTCATTTTTTTTTTTTAAGTTGTAGACACACACACCTGAGACTTATCGTTAAGTCATTGGCCCGTTGGTGATGTGCCTAATCTTAAATCTTGTGGTATATATTTTTAAGTTTATATTTAGAATCAGGGCACCTTTTGATGTGCCTAATCTTAAATCTTTTGTCAGGGTATCAACTATTGTACTTAACAAATGAATGTCCATTTGTTTTGATGTAAAATATTTTTTTAAAATATATTTTTTATTTTTTATTATTTTGTTGTTATATAAATATATTTTAACAAAAATAACTTATTCATCAATTTTTGATAAATTATTTTACATCCAGCTCGACCTCAACTTTTACCTAAACCTTTATAAAACATTAAAAAATTAAAAAATTATATATTTTACTTGAAAAAATAAAATATTTTCTAAATATTTTAAGTCAAAACAAACTAAGCTTAATGGTGCTTAAATTTGTTAATATTATTTTTCCAATCACCATTTCATCATTTGCCTCCATTTTATTGAAAATAGAGCAATATTGAGTGAAAAATATACAACAATAAAAGTGATATATTATAATAATTTAGATGGTGCTTTTAGCGTGCCTGAATCCTCTAAAGTCACTTTGCCCTACTGTTTCATACGGTACACATTACATGACATATATTTGGTTACATCCTTATTTATTTAAGTGTTATTGAGACTATGTTTGAATGTGGTAATTACACAAAATAACTTACTTTCTCACCATTATCTTTACCATAAAAAAAAGGTATTCACATACTGCTGAATAACTAATGTAAAATTAGAGATATGATCAGACATCGACTGAAAGCCCCTAACTAGTCGACATGTAACCATTTCATGTTGATCGAGTCTATTATACATTAAAAAAAAAAAACCACATTCACCACCTTCACCATCAAAAGAAATATTCTTATAATGCTGAATAATTAATATTACACATAAATCTAGTCCAAGAATTCAAAATATCAGTCCACACCATAGGTCGACAGAGTCATGTACACATGAAAAGTTATTTTTGCTAAACATGGATTATATTTGATTGATACCGTGACATTAGTCATTGAGCATTGCTTCCTATTTTTTTTTATTTTATTTTTTATCACCATTGCTTCCTATTCTCTTTTTCTAATTGGGTGCATTGCTTTCTATTTCTTGGAATTGGAGTTAGGTGTGGACCCGTGGTGTTTGGTACGGAGCTTCTTTCTCTTTTTCATCTATGATTACCAATCACAAAATTTAACCTCTTTTTTTTTTTTTTTTTCTCTACACAGACAGTAAAAATAAAAAGTAAAACTAGGGTCATTTTTTGTGTGGATATCCTCGGTATATTATATGTAATATTTTTATATATAAATATGTTGGACAGATGAGGCCTGCACTGTTGAAACACAAATTGCAAAACCCCAGCCAAGTTTAGAGGTTATCCAAGCAAGTCCAGCCAAGCTTGGCATCTTCCCCATCTCTCTTTAATCCATTCATTTTCTTCATCTTCTTCATATCTATCTAATCTAGAGTATATTCATATACTCATTCACAGTTAGATTACCATCTTCTCATCGTAGCAATACATATATACTTCACATAGCATCATATATATATATAGTTACAGAAACACTACCCTTTTATTGGATACGCACGCATGTCCAAGAGAGGAGGAGGAGCCGTGCTGCAAAAGGATGTGCCGTGGAGGGCATCTTCCGGAAAACCCATCCCCAAAATTCACCACTCCCCTGTTCTTCGTCTCTCTCAAAACCCTTATTCCAATTACGCCTTATCTGTCATGAGGGTACTCTCTCTCTCTCTCTCTATATATATATATGCACATGTAAAAGTTTGTAAATTTATGGCTTCTATGTTCTCGGTTTTGGATGATATGTCGATTCTCTCTATATATACATGTATTATTGTGTATATATAGAATTATGGCTCTTAAATATTTTTATTTTTTTTCACTTAATGGGTTTTGGATGGTAATTCTGCAGCACCCCAATCCAATTGGAAATGGGTTTGGAAGTGAAGCCATAGTGGAAGCAGCAGGGCCGGATTGCATTGTACCAGGACAGACTCCTCCCATTAAATTGCTTGGTCTAAAGGTGTTTTTTCTGTTTGTACCATTAGAAAATAGAATTTCATATATTTCAGTATTTTGTTTGTTATTTGTTAATAGTTACATGAAGAATAAGTGATGGGCTCTTTCCATTTTCTTGTATTTGAAACTAATGAACAGATTGAGGATTGTTGTCTTAAATGAGACCATCAATTTCTGAAATTTCGGCTTATTTATCTGGTGATAGAATCATAGAACAGAAACAAGATACTTGATACTACTTTAAAGACACTCATTCTCCATTTCATGCTATGTCAACCAATTAATACTATATCTATTTAACTATATATACATATATATTTGATGTTGCGGCATTTTATCAGTATCATTTATATTATCATGCATTGATGCTTTCCCCAGTCATTTTGTTGGTAACATTTTCTGCTTGTAATTTATTCCTACGGTTACCGGGAGAATATATTCTTATAATTTTACATAATAGCAAAGATGTATTAGGGTGTTGGCTAGGTTAGCTACTAATTGGTGGCCGTACCAACATTTTCTATTTCTGAAGTCTTAAAACCAAGTTGCAAAAATTACATGTTTTTAGAAAACACTGTGAGAAATATATACATACATACATATATATATATATATATTGTTTTAATTGACGTGTGATATTCCAGTTATCAAATTTGCAAGTTTTTTAGTACATATTGGAGGTTATCGGCAATTGTTTTTGTTGAACATTGATGTTTTAACATTTTTCTTAAGTTCAAGTTTGATGGGATGGATTTTCGTGATCCTAGAGTTCTCTCCATTGTTGAGCATTAAGGTTGTGGAGCTCCCTAGGCGGTCCCAACCTAGGCAGGCACTAGATACGCCCACTGAGGCTTTCATGCATGTGGAGTAGTTTTCTGTTTCCCATGACATTTATCATTGTTATGTGCCGAGGAATAATATTATTTGCATTTGACTTTCAATGCCTAGCACTTCACCAGTGATTTGTTATATTAAATTCATCTTTTTGTTGAGCATGTAATTTCTGTTCCTTTTTTTGTGTTCTCATTCTTGTTTGCTCAAGTAGAAAAATTATTATTTTTTGTATATTTCATGAATTCTATTTTATAAACTTAATTAACTCATAAGGTGGTTCTCTCTCTCTCTCTCTCTCTACACACACACACACACACACACACACTCAAAGGCTGATCCAGAGCGATGCCACTGTTATTGAATTTGGGTACTTATATAGGTACCAAAGGAGGACGTCCAAAATGATTTTTCAATTGGATGCTCACTTCTATTTATGATACGACAACTCACAGAATTGCATCATCCCTATTTAAATATACAATTTTCTCACTTTAGTTTGACAGCCTTGTAACTTCTCTCTCTGTCAATTTATAAAGCTCAGACGATACTGGGTAGTTGAACCGCTTAGATAGTCGATTTGTCTTCTTCATATTGTGTTAACCATGAAAAATGCTTCCTTGAAAAACCACTTCTGCTTGTCCTGATTGTTCAAATCGGATGTTCAAACAGTGTTGCAGACTGCTGTGGGTGAACAAATTCAGTTGGGTTTGACTCTCTTTTCATTCGTTTGAGATGCTTTGGTTTCTCACTATTGTTTCTGCTCCACTATATCTGCTGTTGATGATTCTTTCTCCTCCTTTGATTTTTCATCTTTCAATGGTTATGGCTTCTACTCCATACTCTACTGATCTCTCAGATTGGTTTAACTTTTCATGTCTACACGAAATGATCGAAGGCCAAATTCCATGATATACAATTAGCTGCCACTACTATTCTTTGCAACTTACCTGCGCATTGCTGTGTTTCAACTTTGTGCTTTGGCCTTTGTAGCCCCAACTCCTGTTAACTTGTCTTATTTTTAATCGATTTGTATATTGAAAAAAAAAAAACTGGTTTAAGGAGTGGTTTTTCCCTTCTAGGATGGGGTTGAGATATGGAAGTTTCCAGAACCTTCACCCCTGCCATCCAATTTCTTTTTTTCATATCCTTCCTTAAGAGTATTCGGTGGGTAACATTATAGTAAATCTTAAAATTTGAAAATAGAATTATAACTAAAATAGTGTTTTTTTTTAAATATATATATTATGAATGTTATGTTAGGTATAGAACTTGGCAGACCTGTATTGTCATAATTCAAAACTATTTGTTCTTTTCAAATTATAAATATCGTGCGTATTTCTGGCACTAGTCGCTACACATTCTGTTTGTTAATATATTTGGAGCATGATGCTCAACTCTGGTTTTGTATGTACTTCTGTTGTGGATCTTACAGTTGATTCCTGTTCTTCATATGCACAGGTACAGCCCATTAATATTGACTTGAAGTTTATGGAACCGATCGCTACACATTCTGTTTGTTAATATGTTTGGAGCATGATGCTTAACTCTGGTTTTGTATGTATTTCTGTTGTGGATCTTACAGTTCATTCCTGCTCTTCGTACGCACAGGTATGGCCCATTTATATTGACTTGAAGTTTATGGAACCGGTTGGACGAGAACTCAAATCGATTGGGAAGGTAAAACTACATTTTTAGACTTTCACATTAATTTTGCATTGTTATTTTTGCAATAAATCCTCGCTACAAGGAAAACTAAGTCCCATTTTGTGTGATTTTTTAAACAATAACCAATATCTTTTCATGTATATTCATACTAGGTGTTACTCCTTATCCTTGCATGGTTGGATTGAAAGCTAATCTTTTATCAATCTCCAATCCCACAAAACTAAAGTATAAACCTTTGGCAACCAGATTCAACTACTACTGAGAAATGTCTGTTGTGCTTTTCTGCCCTTAGGGTCACCCATTTATTTTGTATACCTTTTAGTACTAATTGAGATATATCCATCACTTGAGGGTAGAACTTAAATTTCATTTTTAAATTAAGAATCTTTAGTTACCTTGTTTTGCTCCTTTTCTCTTGGGAGTTTTAAAAGTTTAATTTAAGATCAACTACAATAAAAATAATCATCTTAATCCAATGCCCCAGCAAGTGATCTTAAAAAAATTTAAAATATCTATGACTCTGGATGCAGGAAGTCAAAGTTCAAATAGCCAAATTACCTCATTTCGCTCTTTATCCTGAATGTCATTTTTAATTATGAACTTATATGCGATACACTTGCATATTTAATACTTGCGTAGATGTTTTAGATGTATATACTTACAGCAGATCTTTGTATATAGATGTGTATTTGATCTTGGGGTGCTTTAAACCTTGTGCATTATTGTAAGTGCCAATTCTTGTTCAATCTTATAATTATTAGGTTATATAATTAATTTGATTTTTTAAAATTTATGTATAATTAGAAATACAATCATAATACCTTTTAAGTTTTAATAGATTTCACGAGGCTCATCCTGTGGTTTCAGGGCAAGGTTTCTTATATTGAGCAGGTGTTCGAATTGAAACAGATATATTTTCTTGTTCACTTGTTTGACTATCTAGTTCAGCCACCTAAACCTTGGTGTTAAAAATAAATAAGATTTAAGTTACAAAGAAAGAAGTCCTACTTTTAAAGATATAAGAGCATCAAGTCCTACAAATGAACAAACCTACTGTCTTTTCATAAATTGTTGTTGTTTCATTAAATAAAAGTGTTATCAAGATTGGAGAAGTTTTGAATATAGTAATTAATATCTTATGAAGGAAACAGTCTATTCGCATGCGGAGGTAAGGCAATGTACTTCTAACCCTCCCTAGACCCCGGAATGGTGGGAGCATACTTGAATTCGACATCCAGATAATCTAGATTTGATTAATTGGAGAAAAAAGAAAAACTTAAATTTGATTGCAAATTTGCTACTTCTGAGATAGACGAAACCCTCTTTTGTCACCATATTCTATTTAATTTTAAGTATAATTGAATATATTTTGAATAATAATAGCATAATTCATTATATTGTTGTATAGCATATTATATATTTAAATTTGTAAAACATGTTCACATTCCCGTCTCCAAGTTTTCATGCCAAGTCAATGTATCCTAAGATTTGGGATCTAGGGAGGTCTGAGTTTGACAATTAGACACACCTGCACCCGATACATGTAAGCGATTTTGTGTAACATATTAATGGACAAAAGGAGACACCAGGACTGACCATCTCAACTGAATAAGACTCCATCATTTGGATTAGCGTGAGATTTTTCTTATAAAAAAAAAAATAATAAAAGAAAAAAAAAGGAAAAGAAAAAAAGAAAGAAAGAAAGAGAAGAGTTTACTGACTACAACTGCTGCATTATTTTAATATGGGTCTTTTCAAATGCCTACGAGTAGTTTGTGGAAGGATTTGCCAATTTAGGGTGATTGTCAACTCATAATACTTGTCTCATTTTCGTGGCTTGAGTGTTACAAACTTAGAAACTTGGGAATGGTATTTGAAATTATTGATTGGCTAGCTTATAGAAAGCTGTTGAAGGGGTAAAAAGAAAATTTCAAGAGTTGGCTAATAAGTCTTTCAGGATAAGAATAAGGTTGTGCTTGGACTTGGAATGGCATTCATGAAATGACTTCTCGTCATTTGTTACTAAATCATGTTTAACATCTATTTAATATGCAACCTAGCTTGATTTTTACTTTTCAAAGAAAGTAATTTCTAATTGCTCCCGCTTTCAAGCTAGAAGGATTTGCTCATCAAGGCAGGCTTTGTTGGCCAACAGATCACAAATTCCCAAGTTTCCTTAACTGCTTTGAAGGATTAAAATATTTATATTGCATCCTCTCTAACAATTAGGGGTAGTAAAGTTTGACACGACCCGCCAACACGACTCAAGTTAAGCGGGTTTGGGTTGATCTTAAACGGGTTTAGGTCGTAAACGGATCGACACAATTAACCTGTTTAGTTAATTGTGTCGTGTTTGAATTGAGGGCTTCAACCCATTTATACCCATTTAACTGTACGTGTCATAAACAAATTTCTATTTAAGTTCCAAAATAATTATCTATTATGACTTATAATTTATTCTTTTGTAGACTAGAGATTGTTTAGTAATTTGGTTGGATTAAAATTTATATTTTTCTAGTATTAATTGTTTGATTGAGTATCATTTATAATTTAAATAATATAATATTTTATTTTAGTAAATAGGTCATTAAACAAGTTACATGTGTAACCCTTTTACTAAATAGGTCGGATTAGTGTTGAGGGTTCTGACACGATTAT
This sequence comes from Cornus kousa, assembly GCA_025631255.1. Lineage (NCBI taxonomy): Eukaryota > Viridiplantae > Streptophyta > Magnoliopsida > Cornales > Cornaceae > Cornus > Cornus kousa. The sequence goes on from JAOTQH010237819.1 coordinate 9,403, forward strand.
TAAACGGGTCGTGTTTGTGTTGAGCTATTTAATAAAATATCCTTAGGTCGACACGACACGATTATGACCCGCGAAAGTCAACCTTGCTAACAATTTAAGCTGTTAGAGTAGATGGTTGTTAACATGGCATCAGAGTCAAAGGTTTCGAGTTCAATGATAATAAAAATTGAAACACGTGTTAGACCAAAAAGTAGGCCACACGTGAGGGGGCATCTTTCAATATTTAAGTTGCACTCTCTTTAACAGATTAAGATTTTAGAGTAGATGGTTGTTAATGTCCCCCTTTATCTCTCCTTTGTTTGCACTCTCTTTAACTGATTAAGATTTTAGAGTAGATGGTTGTTAACGTCTCCCTTTCTCTCTCCTTTGTTTGCATCTATAGTCTTTGTATTTATATATATATAATGAATTGTTTTCTCTATGCACCCTGAATGTGTTTATTGTATTATTTTCTGTCAATTTTAGAGGCTATTACTTAATGAAATGGGTGAAACTTGGGTAGTCAAGTAACTCAAGTATGACTATATGAGCAAGGTAAGGACAGCCAAGTCATTGGAACCAAGAGGTGTCCTATGGATTGATGGTTCTTTGTCTTCTTTTCTTTCGTAAGTGGGTCTAACAATTGACACAGTCGTGCCAATGATTTTACTTTGCATGTTTTACTGTTGCTTTTATACCCTAGTAAAATTTATTATTATAGATCACGTATTGATACCATGCATAAAAATGTGAGTGCAAACAGCACCCGTCCTGAACTTGATTGCTAATTGTTACTCGTGCAGTTCATGGATTCAGCTGTTGATCTTATGAACAAATCATTTATTGATCGATAGGGATTTGGGTTTTCTGCTACTAAAGTTGCCACTGTCTACTAAAGTTGCCAAGCACGCGTTTTGGAGTCGCAAGTGATATGTACCAACCACTTCCTTGAAGCAGAGCCTAGCTGAGTGAAATGACTGTAGAGGATTCTCATCTCGTGTTATCTTTTTGTTATGTACCATTTTTAGTCTAAATTCTTGGTAGCAAACTGGGGAATTGTATGATTGAATGAAAAAGGTTATTTATTTATTTATTTAAACTGTTCTTCAGGCTTCTAAAGAAGTTATGCGGATCTTACAATAGAGGTAAACGATTTGTGACCTATGTTTTTCTCTTATGTTCTTGTTCTGTTTCCGAAGTGAATCACATTTAGTCTTCTAGCAAACCAGAATATTCCTGTTTAAATATAGAATCAAATACTGTTTATTGAAAAAATGGTATTGAAGCTAAACAATTCAGGAAGAGAGAGACATGATTGTTTATTTGACTTGTGTTGAAGAAATGATTGATGGGAAATTAGAACGAAACACAGAGAAGTCTTATTGAGTCTTACATTATTGTGTTGCGTTATCTGTTAAGCAATAACCCTGTGGAAGTTTTTGGGAATCCACTGATCTATCCTGTTTTTGCATTTAACTTAGAGCAGGCCGTGCTGCTTCACTCATATGTAAAATTCTGACATACTTAAAAATTACTGACCTCCTGAAGCTTTGGACAAATTATACACTGATAGAGCATCTGACCTTTTATTACTTTGATCACCCTAAAAGTGTTAAATGTTTTTCATACCCTTATTTAATATAATATAATAAAAAAATGTCAAACTAAAAGACAATATTACCCCCCTCCTCCTTTTTTTTTTTTTTTTTTTTTCATCATCTTGTAAACACTTTATTTATTTATTTTTTGAAAGAAGAAACCTAATTAAATATCATTAACAAAAATATATATATATATGTGTGTGTGTGTAAAATTTAATAACACAAAATTGGTATGAAAAATGATATTTTGCATTTCATGGTATTTTTATCATTTTTTGTCAAAATATAAGGTTAGATTTTTAAACACAAAAAAGTTACAACTTAGTTATTTTTTATACGACAAGGGGTGTCGTTGAAACGCTCTATAGTTTATCCTAAAAATTATGAACTATATATATATTTTGTATTTATTTATTTATTATTATTTTTATTTATCCTAAAAACGATAAGGTCTGTCCCCAAACATATTGTATATGGAAATAGATGCCACAAAATGGGTACACTAGGGAGTATGGAAAACATTTTGCTGTTCATGAATTATGAAGATTCTGGATAGAGACCCAGATTGTCTTGTTTGAATTATTTTTATGGAGCATGTGGAGAAGTTTTCTGGTCCCCATGACATTGCTCATTATTCTGTTTATGTGCTGAAGAATAATATTATTTGCATTCGACTTTCAGTGCCTAGCACTTCACTGGTGTTCTGTTATACTAAGTTCATTTTTTGTTGAGCATGTAATTTTCTGTTCCTTGTTTGGTGCTTTCATTCTTGTTTGCTCAAGTAGAAAACTTATTGTTTGTAGTATATTTCATAAATTAATTAACTCATATGGTGGTTCTCTCTCTCTCTCTCTCTCAATATATATATATACACACACACAGTCACTGACTCTGATCCAGAGAGATGCCACTGTTATTGAATTTGGGTACTAATATAAGTACCAAAGGAGGACATATAAAAAGATTTATCATTTGGATACTAACTTCTTATGTATAACTCATAGGATTGCGTGATTCCTCCTATTTAAATATATAATTTTCTCACTTTAGTTTGACAACTTTTTTACTTCTCCAGTTGAACCACTTAGATAGTCGTCCTTCTTAAATGCTTCAATGCTTCCTTTAAAAACCACGGCTGCTTGTGCAGATTGTTCAAATCGGGTTGTGCTGTATTTTATTTTATTTTATTTATTTTTTTATTTATTGAGAAAAAGAAGAAGACAGGTTTAAGGAGTGGTTTCTCTCTTCTAGGATGATGGGGTTGGGATAGGGAAACCATATCCGGAACCTTCACACCTGCCATCCAATTTCTTTTTTTTTTCATATCTAGTCTGATGTCTTTCTTAAGACTCAAGTGTATTTTGTAACATTATAGTAATTCTCTGAATTGGCTGATATAATCTTTTGAGGATAAGAATAAGGGTGTGTTTGGCATTCATGAAATGACTTCTCATCATTTGTTATTAAATCATGAAGGCAGGCTTTGCTGGAATGGATCCCAAGTTTCCTCAACTGCTTTGCCCAATTTATTCTTTTCATGTCTTTTTTCTTAATTTACCCGTTTCTCTTCTTTGTCTAGATCTATAGTTTTCAATTTAATGTACATAAAATAAAAAAAACAGAATTTATTCATTTTATTTTCTCTCTGCATTCTGAAAGTGTTTATTGCACTAGTATTTTCTATTTCAATTTTAAAGGCTATTTCTTGATGAAATGGTAAAACTCTGGTAGTCATGTGTATGACTTTATGAGAACTTAAGTTCAAATTTAAGGACAGGCAAGTCATAGGAACAAAAGCTCAAGTTTGGTTTCTTTCATCATGTGGCAGTTATGGAAAGGAAGAAATGATTGGTGTTTCAACAGTAAGCAATGGTCTCCTCAAGACACTATTGATGGTGCTTTATTCAATTTTCATGAGTTCTGGGCAGTTCATTATCAGGAGGACCCCTTCCACAGACCCTAGTCTGTCTCTATCATAAGGAGTTCCAAATGGCAGCCGTGCAAAAATTGAAGCTGGAGCCTGAGACGTTTTATATTC
>JAOTQH010237891.1:0-13011 GCA_025631255.1 Cornus kousa
CAGATATTCCCTTGACCTAGAAAATTTCAGTTTTGCTTATGTCATTATATGTGGCGATACATATATATATATATATATATATATATAAAATTAAATATACAATGTTTTTATATGCAATGATACCCTTCGTAAAATTAAAATTGACTCAAATTGTGTTATTAGAACATATAAATATATAAAAAAAGTTTTGTTGACAGAATAAAATTTGGTTCAAAATAAACTTGTGTTGAGAAAGGGAATGATTATTTTGTTTTAGTTTACAACTTTAGATGCATAGATACAAAGATTTTAGATATTAAAAGACTAGACTTGAGTTGGAGTCTATAAATACAAGACCTGTTTGATTCAGGTTTTTTAAAATGTAAACTTATAAATTAAACTAGAAAACTCTTTTCATAAAAGACAATTATCTAAAATAGTTTTTCTTATAATTAAATTTTTTAAAAATAATTTTCAAATAATTGAACTAAGTAGAGATTTTATATCATGATGTAAATTTTAATTTTTTAAAAACAAAAAACTATTCTTAAAAGGTTGAACCATGCTAGCCGGTAATTTTTCATTTTGAATTTGTAGCCTCCAACCGCTATGGAGCGACTTTATTGTTGTGTAATGTCTAGTCTCAAGAGAGATATATAAGAGAGAGAGAGATATATATTAAAAAAAAAAAAAAAAAAAAAACAGATTAATCCTAATGGGTTGGTTCCAGTGGTGAAGTTCTATGACTTAGTGCATCACGAAGGATTAAGTTTCAGGTTCGTCTGAACTTTATTCAATTCGTGTGGAGAGATTGCTTTGCATAAGTCCTGTGAATTAGTCGGGACAATGTACAGAACACACAGATTATAAAAAATATTATAATAATAATAAACAGATTACATGACCTATAACCATGTTGCTTTCTCATTTTATTTTATTTTATTTTTTATTTTTATTTTTTATAATGGCTTTTCGTTATTACTATGAACTACAACCATTTGATTTAAAAGAAATCTGGCTTAATTCTAATGTGGATATGAAATCGAACTCTAGTTGTAAGAAATTTTGAATTGTAAGTAATGACAAGATATTTTAGCTTCATCAATTAACTGTCAAGTTATTCTAAAAAAAACTAAAATGTCAAATTAGGTTTTTAAGCTTCATTAACTGCTATCTTTTTTTTTATTAATATGTGGACTTTAAACATGTGCCATAGCTAAAATATTGAACCTTAAATTCCCACTCTGTCCCTCTGGCATTCTTTAGTTATTTATCTGTATTAAGAGACCGAAACTGTCTCCAAGTTGTTCTTTACTTGTTTCAACATTAACCCTTTTCATTTTATAAACTGCAGTTGACCATTCCCGCAAGAAACACGGAATTTTTTGAACACATCCCAAAAAATAAAAAACAACGCAGAGAGAGAGTTTTTCTTTCTTTTTTTAATCAATAATTAATTCACCCTAATACCACCTTGAACTAGAATAGTTGATAAATTTTGAATGCATGCAATCACCAATAAATCACTAATATTGTCTCGAACCGAATTGGAGACCTAAAAAGAATACCCAAAACTCTTATGAGTCGAGCTTTAGACCGTGCAGACTAAATGGAGAGAGTTTTTGAACCCTCCAACTTATATATAGCAACTTATATCTTCTTTTTTCCTTTAAGATGTCATGTTACAAGTGTTACATGTATCTGTGCATATACATATTATTAATTAATCTAGAGTTATATGCATGCTTACGAACTAGATTTACATATATAGTTCGGCCTCAAAAGCTTCATAGCATTCAAATATATATTTGAAATATCAGCTTAATGAGAAAAACCTACTTATAACAAGAAGTACTTCTATTACTTTTGTAATGAAGTAGTACTTTTTGTCGTACTTTAAATAAATTAAAAATCTGTTAGTTCAAGTTTTTGGACGGCAAAAAATCAACTCTTACGCTTAAGCCGGAGGATCAATGTGTGAGATTATTTTTATTTTTTTTCAGTGCTTATTCTCAAACATGAAGAGGTGGAGTTCATTGTGAGAACCACAGGTCAACTACTTTTGTCTTGTATGCATTCTTTAATTATATAGAAATTGGCTTGCAATTTGTCTACTTTGCTGAAGTGAGCAATGCACATGTTCCACTAATTTTGTTAGCCTTTGGATGAGTTTTTTTTTTTTTTTTTTAGAAAAAATTGGACAATTTTCTCAGAAATATCTTCTGAATATAATATTAATTTATTGTTACACTCCATGTAGCTCTTTTTCCCATCATCCCATTGTGCTCTGAATCATGTCTCCAGTAATGTAAAATCAAGTCTCCACCTTTAAATACACACACACACACACACACACACACACACACACACACACATCATCAGCAGAAAGAAAAGAAGACTAAAATATATATGATCAATTATTACATGATATAGAAACAGTAATAATTTACAGATTTAGTACATAAAAGAGCTAAAACACAACAATCCCAAGTTGAGATTGATGGTAGTGAGTGAACCACATACAAAATGATGACAAATATTACAATTTCAAGAAAATTTAAACAAACCCTTGTCCAATTCAAGGAATTTATTGAGCCACTCCAAAGTCATAGGACTCTCATTGGAGAAATCAAAGAACTCATCCCCATCAAACTTGATTCTTGAGTCCTCACCACATTTAGAGGTGTCCTCTTCTTTCAACTCCACACTCGTCTTCTTTAAAACCCTCCTTTTCTTGGTCTTGGACCCTTCTCTTGTTGAACTACTACTACTTTGCTTCTCATTTTGGCTCATTTTCTTGCTCAAATGAGAATTCCAGTAGTTCTTGATCTCGTTATCTGTTCGACCCGGTAGCCTTCCAGCTATCAAAGACCATCTATACAAAATATCAAATGAATTAAACTAAGAAAACCTGAGTATAAATTGGTTGTGGATAACATTTTTGTACCACAAAAAATAATAATAATAATAAAAATAAAAAATACAATACCTGTTTCCTAGGAGTTTATGAAGCCTAAGGATCAAGTCTTCTTCTTGATCTGAGATATTGCCTCTCTTGATGTTAGGTCTTAGATAATTCAGCCATCTCAGCCTGCAACTTTTACCGCACCGATCAAGACCTGCAAATATTACATACCCATGCATCAAGTTTAACACTTAACATAGCCTAATTAAAGCTGTTTGTGTGTGCGCGAGTGTGTGTGTGTGTGTGTGTTTTTTGTTTAATGGTGTGATTGAGGTGTTGAGCAATGAACAACGAGTACCTGCTTTGGCTGCAATTTTCTTCCACCTCTTTGCACCGTGGACTTCAATGACCTCGGCCAGCTTTCTATCTTCTTCTGCCGTCCATGAACCTCTGTTGAATTGCTTCTTGATGGATTCATTTGTCACTTGACCACCCATTGTTTTGACTTTCTTCTCAGAAAGCCCATCTGTTTTAGGAGCCATTGGCGTCCCTTTTGAGAATGCCTTGAAGTCTGTGGAGCTCTGTTTCTTACTTAGAGAGTGCTTTGGTGGTCCCCCTATTATCTACCCTTCTAAGTTCATGTATGGGGCTCAACTACCATTTGTATGTGTGCGAGTGAGAGAAATGGGATAGTGAGCTTTAATGATTGAACGATGACAGTCCTATAAAGTTGGGACATGCTACATGGTAGTACTGCTGCAAGGCTACTAAAAAAGAATAGATATTAGGTGCGTACTTAGATGAGCCGGTGCTTTGGGCACACTCAATACTTTCTCTCAAAAAAGGGGAGAATCCTAATACAATGGTACTATGTCGTAAATGGTCGTGATTATTCATGCCTATGCGTATGACATGATCACACATGTAAGTAATCGTACTTGTTCGCCGCCATACAACACGTGAAAGCAGTAATACAGAGAATCAGGACCACACAGAGAGATTGGCTTAATAATAGCATGGTGCATTTACATGCACCTGGCCTTTTAGACAAAAGAGAAAAAGAAAAGTGACAAAAGGCATGGTGGTGAAAAAAAAAGGCCTACATATCAGATGGTTGTGGAAAATTAATCATCACCCAGTTGATTAGGCTTGTCATGTAGTGGTGATGGGTGGTAATTTTCATCTCCAGTCTTCTTTTTGCACCTGGTTTCATTAGGTTTGATGACAAAAAGGGCATCGCCAAGGGATGAATACAAAATTAAAGTTGGGACATGCTCCATGGTAGTACTAATGCAGGGCTACTAAGAAGGAATTAGATATTTGGCGAGCCGGTGCATTGGGCACATTCAATACTTTCTTTTATAAAGGAGAGAATTCTAATGGTACTTAGTTGTAGATGGTTATGATTATTCATGCGTATGATATGATCATTATATTATAAATGATTATGATTACTTATGTATATGCGTATAGTATGATTACACGGGTGTGTGAGTGATTTTACCCGTTCGCCGCCTTGCAACACGTGAAAGCTGTAATACAGAGAATCAGGACCACACAGAAAGATTAGCCTTATAATAGCATGGTGTATTTACACCTGGCCTTTTAGACAACAGAGAGAAAGACAGAAAGTGACAAAAGGCAGTGAAGAAAAAGGCCTACACATCAGATGGTTATGGTAAATTAATCATCACCCAGTTGAATAGGCTTGTCATGTAGCGGTGATGGGTGGTAATTTTCATCTCCACATTTTTCTTTTTGCATGTGGTTTCATTCATTAGGTTTGATGACAAAAAGTGAATGGCCAAGCAATGAATACAATATTAAGCTGCAAGTCACAGTAATTATGCCCCAATTATTCATACTTTTCAGTGCCATGAAAGAGTGGACACTTTACTGTGAATGCATGAAGAATGATTATGATTGGTTAGATTTCTTCTTTGTTTGGTTTACCTTTTAGATAAATAAACTTGTCTATGATTAAAAATATCCACACGAGCCTGCCATATGTAGCAAAACTGTAAATGATACATGTATCCAGTCTGCGCTCTCAACTATGATTTAATGTATAAAGACTATATATGTGTATCCATTCTGTGCTCTCGACTATGATTTAATGTACAAAGACTACATCATCGAATAAAAATGAGAGTTTTGATTTAAATTTAATTTAATTCTTTTTGAAGTCACAAAAGTATTTTAATGTGTAAAGATTAAATCTTTGAATGAAAATATGTTAATAAATATATCTTTGAAGTCACTATATTATTTTAATGTATACAGATTGTATCTTTGAATGAAAATGAAAGTGTTGAGTTAAATTTAATCGAGTTCCATTTGAAATCACAAGAGTTACGGATCTCTTCAAGTCCATTAACCCCTACGAATCTTGCAACACTAGCTAGTAGGAAAAATAATTTTGTTTCTTTTCTTTTCACTATCACGTTGATCAATCAATGGTAAAATTTATCTTTCCTCAATTAAGAGGGGAGGAGTTTGAGCTCGGTTGTAGACAAAAGAATGTGTGTTTGATTTACCATTTGAAAGAAAGAATTTTTTTTTTTCTTGTCAATGTCTGATTTACCATGGATTAATTTGTTAAAGTTGGGGAGTCTAAATCATAAGCTCAGTTTATATTTTTTCTTGCTTAAGGTTGTGTGTTGAGAAGCAATTGAATTGTGAATTTTTCTGTATATAAGTTCATTGTTGTAAACACTTATTATTAATGATTTTGACAAAATAATTTTGATGAATCGTATGTTTTTTCCTAATTGTTTTATATTCCCAACATAATTCACATTAATGAATACAACTTGTTTGTTTTCTTGATCAAAATCAGAACAAGAGGAAAGGATTAAAAAAAATGGGGGAAAGAATCTTTCAGTGTTTTAATTAATGTTTGGTTGGATACAAGGGAAGTCACTATTGGATGGGTCAGCAATATGATGATGGGTGGCAGATTCTATTGACTGAAGTCAGCAATGTGTTTATGTGGGTGAGATTCCATGTATTATATGTTTTTAATACCTTGGAATGGCATGCATGACATGGAATATATAAATTTATGTTACATTGGTGTTCTCATCCATTAATCATCTTTTCACATCCCAATCAAACGTTGAGATTTACAATGTTGTTCTAAGGTAATATAAATATTAAATGATCTGCCATTAAATGCATTAAGTTCATATGTCACTTTTTCCAAGTTCATATGTTAGTTGAGAAATGTCTTGTTATCTCCTTAGATGGACTTGGAAGGAGGAAAAAAAAATTCAGGAATGATTATTTTCAAATTTAGTTTATAATTGAAGACGGAAAAGAAAGGGAAAATAAAATTTTGGAGGGATCGGTAGCTTTAACCCCTCAAATTGTATTTTTACTATCTTTTGAAAAATGAGAGAATTTGAAGAGAAAATATAATCACTTCAATAAAAAATTTAAGAATACAGAAAATAATTTTAAAATTGTAAAGAAGAAAAAAATATTCATATTTTTTTTCATCGTCTCTTACTCAAAAGGAAATGAAGGATTAAGCTATTTTATTTTTTAAAATGAGAAATGCTAAACATCACAAATAATGTATCATGAAATTAGAATGAGGTGGCCAATTTTTTTTTTTCTTTTTCAATATATAATTTTTGTTTTGTAAAAAATGCATCTCCATGGAACAGGTGGATTGGAGAACTAGTCGTCCAGAAAGGCCTTAACAATGGCGGTCTCGGGTACATTGGTGTGATCTTAGGGTTTATGGTGATTGGATATGTGTTTAAATATAGGGTTATATATTTATATTGCTTCTCCTACTTATACAACTACATCATAAAAACGACAACTGTGATGAGGCACAGATCTGTGAATTTTAATCGCAATTTCTATTAGAAACGAATTTTCTAGCATTTGACTCTGTACCATTGAGGGATTTGGATGCACGTTTGAAAAATATTCTAGAAAGTGGATAATTGGTTTATATTGATTATTACTGGTTGAGATCACACGAGATACATATCTTTTCTTTAATAGATATCCCTTAGGGAAACAAAGGAATTCAAGAAACAGGGCGAAAAGCCCACAACCCGTGCTAAATTTTTTTATTATTATATTTTATATTCTTAATTTTATATTTTTTTACATTTATACTCATAAAATTTTAAAATTATCTCCACTGAAATTATGAAGAAAAAAAAACTCTCTATATAAATTTGTCCCCAACCCCCCTTATATGAATTCCTAGTTCCTTGACGGTGATCATGGGAGCTGTTGCAAGAAATTAATTTTAGAACCCGATAGCGAAGACAACAGAGAAGGACTCTCTATTCTCTAACGCAAAATAATTGAGGTTTTAGAGTTTTAAAACCTCAATTATGAACGAAGCACCATGTCAGCAGCCACATAGGTTCAAGAGTGGATTAACTAAAATATGACACATCCAGATCCAACACCTCTGTTACATGACAGTTGACCAGAGAGAGTATGGTACTGGTCCACAGTGCACCGCCACTATTTATGTTCCAAGTACAATTTGCCACCATTCAATCATGTGTGTGACGTGTGTCACTTCCCTACACAGCTTCTCAGCCTCTCTCTCTCTCTCTCTCCCTCGTCTTTCTTTGTTACTATTTTCTGAAAAAGTTGTAATAAGGTAGCCCATTATAACATGAAGTCCCTGTTTTTATCCTCTCCTTTTGTGCCCTGTTATATGGTCTGGGCTTATAATGCTTTTACGTTTGTGATTGTTTTGTGGGCTTAGCTTGCCCTGGGCTTGTTTTGTGGGTTTTGGGCTTGGGCCCTATTTATATTTGAGTGGTTTCACCTTGTTCTACACCTAATATTTCCTTATAATGGTCTTAGCCCAACTTAACTAATTGATCAATTCTGGTCCAACTCTATCCTATTCAAATTTATTGCATATCAATAAATAAAATTTGAAATAAAATTGAAATAAAGAAATTATATATTATATATTGAAAATCATAAATATATAAAGTCGAGTCAAAATTTGAGTTTGCAATAGTTATTCATTATTAACACCTCAACTCAAGTTCAATCCTAATTCCGTTGACATTTTTTAATCTAAACCGAATTGTTATTGTAGAAATGGTTTTTCAAACTCGTGAAAAACCAAATTGTGCTTAGATAGTCTTGTCCAAGTCTCATAGTTTTATGAGTGAGGTTGATGTTTGTTTTCTATTTTGGTCATTGGGCCTGTTTTTATTCTCATATTATGGGAGGTTGTGGCTTGTTGGGCCATCAAACATATTTTGTTTTCATAGTCAATGTTTTCCTTCTTCTAAGAAGTACAGATACGGGTACATATATGATACGAACACAGCGATATGATAAATTTAAAAAATAAAAATAATAATAATAATGAGTACGACAAGATAGACAAATAAATAAATAAATACATTTTTTTATCAATGTCATTATGAATCTAAATGGAACAATAATATAATACAAGTTCGTTTCACAACATAAAAAACAAATATATCTAATATATCTAGTCACCACTTAATAAAATTTTGAATATTTCTTAATAATTATACTTTATTATATATATATTGAAAAAGTTATATTTTAATGTTCAAAACTTGTTTAAAATGTGTTATGAAGTATTTAAAAAGTATTCAATATGCTTCTTAATTTCCCTTTCACTAGAAGCATTTTTCATGACTGCTAACCTTTCCACTTTAGAGGGAAGGATTTGTACAAGCTTTTGAGAAGAGATCGAGCTACCTATTATTTTATACTTTAGAAAAACGCAGATCTCATTTTTCTGATATATGTTCACGGATCAAACTTTCAAATTGAAATTCAATGACTTTTATGAAAATGGGAGATCTGAAAATCAAGAAATGCTTTGTTTCATTATCAATTGGCATTTGGGACAGCTATAAATGATGGGGACGTGAGGAGACGATTTTGTTGAAAATGAGGAGTTAATCGTCTTAAAGTCATTGTTCATGCAGAAACGAATATTTGGAACCATACCTACTATTAAATATTTGTAATCTTTGGTCCAACTTTTTTTAAAGCATTTGGACCATCTTTTAGTGGAAGAAACTAAATCAAGAAAAAAAGTGAAAAATAAAATCCCATTTTCAATTTCCACATGGATTCAAGATTTTTTTTTATTTTTTTATTTTTTTATTATTATTATTATTTTGGTAACCGTGTGGACTCAAGTTTACACGAACTAGATCCTCTTTGGTGTCATTTTCGTCCTCTATTAATATAAAAATTTTATAGTTGTGATTGTTATAATTTTAAATCGAAAATACAACAAATATGTAAATGTGTTATAATTTTGTAACATGATATAACATGCTGTATAGATGTTGTATCATCAATGTAAATGCATCGTATAATTTTTTAAAAGTTGTTACATGCGTATTACAATTTTGTAATATAACTGTGTTACACTAATACACTCGATGAACACACAAAATCCTGTAAAGGATTGAGTTCTTTGATTCAAAGCCAAGATCAAAGTTTTTTTTTTTTTTTTGAAAGATCAAAATTTGATTCAATGCATGTGGTAAGTGTTATTATTATTATTATTATTTGGGTCGAGTGCAAAAAACACCCCTCAAGTATGCATATAGTGCATATTACACCCCTCACGTGCAAAAAACACCCCTCAAGTTTCAATTTGGTGCAATTAGGTCCCTGGACACATTTAAAATTTAAATTGACAAAATTACCCTTATTAAATAATTTTATAAAATATATAAAAATAATTTTTTTTGTAAAATGACCAAAAAGGACATTGGGAAATGATGAAGTCAGTACATTAGAAGTTGGATATTTGGAAATGATGGATAAATAATCTGCTCAAATCACGGGCAGAATATTGTAAATGCATGCTAAAATTGTGCTTGATTTATGTTTTAAATCTCAAATGGATAAAAATATAACGAGTAAATTGTTAAAACTGAAATTTGATTGTTAAAGCTGTATAATTGTTAGATACATGATTAAGATTTAATGCTTTTGGTGGATAATAATCTGGGTAGTTTAAAAAGTGAAAAAGGTTGTTGATCTCATTTTGCCTTCTTCTTTCCTTTTCTTTTCATTTTTTTTTTTTTCACTTTCTGTGTAAATAATGATAAATAAAAAAAATCACACTCCATTTCACAAACCAAACAACTGTTGTGAAGAGGGTTAAATCACATTTATTAGTTAAGCACAAAAAAAAAAAAATTATAAAAAAATTTCCAATACTGAGGCGGTTGCAAGGCAGAGCTTTAATCGAAGGTGCAGAGGGTGGGGAAGAGATCGACGGTTGCAAGCATGATGGCGGAACAACGGCGGTGTGTTCTGACGCCGCCAAAGGTACTGGCAGCAATGAAGACCAGCTGGCAAAGGTACTGGAAGTGCTAATGGTGGCGAAGGTACTAGAGCCGCTATCATACACACCATCGCTCCAGCCAAGATTCAGATCGGAGAAGCTTCTTCGCTCCGGCCAAACTCCGATCTTGAAAACACCGACAATGACATTGGATCCATAATCAGATTTCGACCAGAGATCATGCTGGTTTCTGAGGCGGTGAGTGTGTGGTGTGGCGGCATCTTGGCGGTCCTTGGTTGAGAAATTGTGGTGAGTGTGTTTTCGTTCCTACTATATATGCGGTTTGATTAACCTTAAACTAATGAACAAGTAATTTCGAAGAGAGGGCAGGGGTGAGTGCTTTGATTAAGCTTAAATCTAATGGATTTTGTAAAGAAGGAGCAGGGCTGGACAAGTAAGATGAGAGTGGTGATGGCGAGAGTTGAGACTTGATGGTAGAGAGAGTACACTGTTGCTCTGGGCTTTTGCCTTGGTCCGTGTTTCTCATGGTCAGGTTTAAGGCAGACGGACTAGCGGTGAGAACACTGAAATTTCCGGTAGCATGGAGGACAGAGGTGATTACATGGGCAGTTTGGGAAAAATAAAAGGGTAAAATGAGTATAACATCTTTAATTTATGTAAGATTTCTGACAAATGGGTAATTTTGCACAATATTAAAAGATTAAGGGTGTTTATTGTACACTTTTTCAAATAGGGGTTAAAAGTGCTACGAAATGTATACTTCATGGGTGTTTTCATGGGTGTTTTCTGCACTTACCCCATATAAATATACATATAAATACATCTATATATATATATAATTCATTCATTGTTTGTCTGTGTTAAAAATTCTTTAAATTTTTTCATTTAATTTTCATCACATTGATTTATTTTGAGTGTTGATTAATATTCTAAAAACAAAACAAGCGATGAAATTATAGTAGAAAAGAAAAGAAATGAAATGATAGTCATTCTTGTTTAAATAAGATGGATAAAAGAAAATAAAGGATAATAACCAAATTACTATCCGATCCTTTTATATAACTAGAACATGAATGGAATAACAAATCTATATATTTATTTATGGAAGCTAGTTTTGGTATTATCAAAATATTATTAAACCATTATGGTTTCTCTCCCTATCTTTTCAATTTTGGAGAGATAGCAAATAACCCTCCTATCAAGTCCTCTCTTTTCTCTCCATTTAACTCACCCAAACACAATTGACCACAATCATTTTTTTTATTTTATCTCCCTATCCCTCCAAATCATCTCATCCAAATGCACCCTAAAGGAATTGACAAATATTGATTTAATTAGTATTAAGTCACTGTCACATAGGTTTTAAGGCACATACACAACATCAGGAGCGGATCCAAATCCCTTTCTACAAAGCAACTATGATCTTTTGTTTTGAGACGTGAAAGTGTCATTAAGTTGCCCAAATCGGCGTTTTAGATTTTATGTATTGAACTTCAAGTTGTTTCTCATACTTGAGCTTTACGTTTCGCTCAAAAAGTTTGATGTAATTAGCAAAAGTTAGAGCCTTGAGCATTCAAAAATTTTGGAGCGAAATGTTTTTATGGTTCATAAAAAGATTGATGGGATGAGAAAGTGTGCTCAAGTTTTTCCTTCGGGTTTGGGGTGGATCTGAGAACAGGTAAAAGGCTTAAAGTTTCTTGGGTTATGATTTCTTCCCTATCTTACAGTTTTGGGTAGAGAGTCAAAGTTTCAAGCATATCTCTCTGTTTCTAATGATTATGATTGCTCATAATAAAAGAGAAGAGTAATAATTTTCTAGCCAAAAATTCCATCCGAAATTTTAGGAGAGTGTGTCACCCAAAACTTTGAAAGAAAAGAGGAGAGTGTATAGAATTCACCATTCCACGCCTCTCTCTCTCTCTTAATCAATGTCATAAATTATAAAAAATTTCAATTATTGAACCATATTCTCGATAAGTTGATATATGTGTTTTGATGGTGTGTTTGTAGGGCTGTAATCGAGCCAAGTCAAGCCGAGTAATGGTGTGCTCGAGCTCAGCTCGGTCAGATAATAGGTTGCTTAAGCTCGAGTCGAGCCTAAAAAATTTAGCTCGACCTCGGCTCGGCCTATGTTTGACGAGTTTCGAGCCAGAGCTCGATTGCTCGTGGGCGACAACTCTCAGTGCGAGAAATTGGCACAACAATGATGACCGACAAAGAATCGCCTTGGTCACCGAAAAAGACAGAGACATCAAGAGAGGGAGCAGACGGCAGGAGATAAAACGGCCGAAAAAGAGAGGGTCGATGGTAGCACCGATGGAGGTTGGTATATATATATATATGGAGAGAAAGAAGAGGAAAGAGGAGGGTTGAATGGTGATGGACGAAGGTGGTGAAGCCACCAGTGGTAGATGGAAGGGAAGTCGGAGGTAGCTAGAACTGTAGAAGAGAGGGTAGATGAGTGAGTGAGATCCCGGCAACCGTTCTTCGTTGATGGTTGCCTGGTTGCCGATTGGGGATCGTTGGTGGTCAATGATAAGAGAGAGAGAAAATTGATGGTTGCCTAGTTGGGATCGTTGGTGGTCAATGATGAGAGAGAAAGAAAAAATCGAGAATTTGAGATGGACGCAATGGTCAATGATGAGAAAGAGAGAACTGATTGAGAAATTGAGATGGAGGCGCAAACCCTAAACATAAAATGATTTACATACCAAAACAATATAAATGTGCTACAATTACAATCTGACCCCAACTTTTGTATATATTTTAATTAGGTATGTATATATATATATTTATATATTATAATCGAGTATGTTCG
>JAOTQH010237900.1:0-13010 GCA_025631255.1 Cornus kousa
GTTATATATCTATATATATATATATATATGTATATACATGGATTAGCATGGTATGTATTATTAGTATTTATTATTATTAATAATACACAGTAGTTTTTATAGATATGTATATATATAAATCTGTCTATATATATATGATATTGTTGACCTTGAATCTAAGGCTTTTGATGATCATAATTCATTAATGGTGTTCTATGTTCTCTAATGTCTTCTTGAGTGAAATTTCAGATCAAAGCATTCTTCAAAACAAGCACTACAATACAAGAAAAAAACTGAAGAAGTAACACCAAGGCATGAGCAAAGGACTAAGCAATCAAGAGTCAAAGACAAGTCATTAAAATGGGGTTAGCTAGGTTGGTGAGTTTCTTAGAAAATTTTGTTAAAGTGTATATGAACATCTTGAAGCTCAAACTCTCCAACATTATGCACATCATCTCATTCACCATGGCTAAGGAACAAAGGACTTAAGCAAATCTTCATCTGAACATGAAAATCCATTTCGGTCTACCGAAATGGAAAGACCTTTTGAATCAGTCTACTGAAATGAACCAATAGTTAGGATCAAAACCTCATGCTATTTCGGTCTACCAAAATAAAACCTCAATTCATTTCGGTTTACCGAAATGAACATACAGATTCAACTCCTAGTTATTTCGGACGACTGAAGTAACTAAGAGTTCACTTCGGTCTACCAAAACAAAAATACTGAGAGGGCAGTAATTAATCCTAAAACTATTTTGGACGAATGAAATAACCATGGGTTCTATTTCGGTCTACCGAAACAAAGATACTGAGAAGGGTATCCAACCAGAAAACCATTTCGGACGACCGAAACTCAAGGGGGTTTCACTTCGGTCGACCGAAACTGCGCATTTCAAAATTTAAACGGCATTTTTGTCTTGGGGTGTGTGTCTAACAGCTAGAAAAGTATCAGACATATGTGAAAGTCTATATAATGACTGTAAAACTTCATAAAAGCTATTGCATTTATTGAGAAAGAAATTCTTGCAATCATAAAGCCTTTATTATACACACACACTTCATTTCATCAAAAAAGTATTAAGCTTCAAGTTATTCATACATACTCTAGAATGAGCTGAAACTTGTACTTCAGATCTGAGTGAGAGATCATCATGTATTCGATCAATATATTTCAAAATCTTGTAAGAGCTGGTGTGGCTTAAGGAAGACTAAGAGAAGGCGTATCTCTTAGAACTTAGAAGCTAAAAGGTGTTTCTTGTAAAAGGTTTGCTCTCCACCCACAAGAAAAAGCCATAGTGAATTGGAAAGTCTCAAGAGGGGTATTGAGCCGAGGAGTAGCAGTTTCCGAACCTCGCTAAAAATCGCTGAGCATGTGTTTGCAATCTCTATCTCTATATCTTACATTTATTGTTTCATATTTGAATTGATAAAGTTCATTGATAGATATTGTTTATTGAATCATAAATTTTGATTGCTCTATACAACATTTATTAAAGTAGTTGAATTCATTTCTAAGTAGCTTAACAAAACGAAAATTGACCTTAGTTTGCTTAGAATCTATTCACCCCCTCTAGAGTCTACACTTAGGCAACAGATATATAATATTATTATTATTATATTTAGTAATTGTATATTATAGAGGATTTATATATATATATATATATTTTATGTGTGTATATGTATATATTACGCATTAGATGATATATAGTTAGTATTCTTATTATTTTAAGTTATTTTCTTTTATTTTCTTTTCCTTACATAATTAGGATTTGCGTAAGGTTAGTTTATGATAGCTTATATATATCTATATTGTAGTAGTCTGGGAAGACTATTTTACTTGAAGTATATAGAGGGGGCAGAGAGAAGTCGAGAGTTGAGAGAGTTATAGAGAGGGAGAAAATGTGAGGTTGTGAGAAGAAGAAGGAGGGTTGCTGTGGGTTACGCATCGGAACAGCACGGTGGAGGATGACAGCATCCAAGGTCGTTGACGTTCAGGAATGGTCGGAGAAAAAAGGAGATGGGTTTTTAATTCAAAACCCTTAAAGGCAAGTTCTATGTTCTACTCCTCTTCTTTGATCTGGGGTTTAGTGCATGTCTAGAACTACTTTAGGATGATTAAATAAGATTAATTAATCTGTTTGCATGTTGCATGCTTTAATCTGATTAAAACGGGACTAATTATGTGTTTATTGTGTGTTCTTGTTTAGATTTGATTTCTCAAAGTAATGTATAATTATTTGTTTTAATTGTTGGAGATTATGTATTTTTGCATTATGTAATATTGATAATCATATTAGATTTAGAAACAACAATTTAGGACCCAAACAAAGGAGTTGCAAGTCTGGAACAGTAGTCGCGATGGAGAAGACGACATGTTTCAGTCGACCGATGGAGTGTATCGGTCGACCGATGTGGGTGGTTCGGCCGACCGATGAAGGTATATCGGTCGATCGATATAGGAGTTTTAGCCGACCAAATTAGGGAATCGGTCGACCGAAATTCCTGTTAAGACAATATATTTTGTTGTCTGTTTTTGGGTTTATTCTAATGCTGTAAGATGTGTTTTTGGTTAAGTGGTGATTGGGTATTTGGATAACGTTGTATTGTTACGTATTGCTACAAAAAAATATACCGTATATTATATTAATTTGTTGATACACATTTTATCTTAAAATGGTTATAACGTGTAACATGTTTTGTGGTGGATTAATATAATCACTTTTGGACATTAGTTAGTGGACCAGTAAGATATTAATGTAACGTGTAATGTGTTTTGTGATGAATTAATATAATCACTTTTAGACACTAGTTAGTGGACCAATAAGATATTAATGTATTGGTTAAATGTTGAAACTTTAGCATGAATATTAATATAACTATAATATGTTATGTGGTTAATTAATGTAACAACTTTTGGACACTAGTTAGTGGTTAGTTGGTTTTACCACTTTAGTGGAAAGTATATATAATGTTCAAATTGGTAGTAACGTGGTATTTATTTTAATAAATGTAATTGAATTAACAAATGGTTTTTATTTAATTATTATATTATGAATTATTTGTGGGATAATGTTATATAAATTTAATTACATATGGTTGGATTAAATTATTTTAATCAATTATTTGGTTTTAATAAATTTGATCAGATTGTGGAGGAGTACAATTATTTGAGATGCATATTAATTTCTTATGACATAAATTAAATGCATGCTACTTAGAATTGTTACATTTTGTTCAATTAAACGCAAAGGTATATCTGTATGATTTATATTATGCTATGTATGAATTTATTGATGTAATATTATATTTATTTTCATCAATTGTGCATTATGTTATGTAATGCACCAGTATGGGATTGTGATATTTTAGGAATGGATTAACTTATCAGTTAAGTCCTACCTATTTTGTATAAGGGAATGAATTAACTAAAATGTTAAGTCCTACTTATATTCAAGTCAGGTCAGTTGAACAAGTTGAATGACTTATACAGGATTACTTATAGATGATTACTTATAGAGGATTAATTATAGTTGGATAGGGTGGATTTTATATATATAATTATATGTCATGATATGAGCTTAAGTCTCAGGATCATGGTTAGGGTGCATATATTGTCTGGGATGCATAGCTGGATATAGAGGATGTGGTGTACCTTGATAGATAACGGTGTTCAAGACTACCTATAGGTTTTGTGTGATACCTAGTATAAGGATCAACCTGCCCTATAGTCTAGTGAGAGTCCTTTAGTATGTATCTATATATGTGCAGACTATTTAGTTATTGCATGAGTTGACTAGGATATGTTCGTTCTTTAGGTCTCTGTTAGATGTAGTAGAAAAAACTTGTTTGTGGGCCTAACCCACTATTTATTTTTTTCAGGTCTATGTAGATTTTGATCGTGCAGAGCAAAGATCAGTCATCATCATTCTTCTCGATTTTTGTTACATAGGATATTACTATATATTTCAGTTTTTAGATGTAGATAGTTGTTACTGTTGATTATCTTTTTGGAATTTTTTAGTGGTCCACATAGTATGGATTCCAGAGTTGTATTTTGCAGTATTGGAAGTATCAAAAGATTTATTATTTAATAAAAATGTATTCTGAGGATTTTTAAACAGTGGATTATCATTTTAGTTTTCTTTTCAGCATTATATCTATTCTTATTTATCTTTTTGTATTATGTGTTCGTTTATTGCCGATTTGTTTTGATATCTTCAAGTATTTGGGCGTAGGCCTGGCCCCGCATTCGGAAATCCGGGGGGTATCACATAACAACATCAGAAATAATCCATGATTTTATTGTATTGCTACTACATGATAAAAATCACAAATTATCCAATTAAATTGCCAAAATTATATGAATCAATGAAATTATCCATTAACAATATGTCAATTTCATTAAAATTTCATATTGTTCAAGTTATTAGCATAAGAGCACAAATTATGCATTCTGGGATTTTAATTTACTCATTTAAAATTATTTAAAACCCTTATGACCCTCCAAAGCAACCCTAGAACTTCAAATTCCAACCACAGTAGCAAAAACTCACGCACATGTGAGTTTCCAGCAAAGGAGCTACCTCCATTGGAGATGGAGCCACCTCCATTCCAATGGAGCCGCCTCCATTGAAGATAGAGCCGCCTCCATTCGAATGGAGCCGCCTCCACACCTGCTATTCTCCATCTTTTTCGTCTCTAGTGACCTTCAACCCATCTGTTCTCCATTGTTAATGGTCCTAAGGGTTTGAAATATGTCCCGAATAATTCCAGATAATTATATAAAATAGATATGCATCTTAAACACAAATTAATACAAGTTATTGTGTAATTTAATTCAAGATTAATCAAAAACACCAAATAGCATATCAAATCAGTTTAAAATCAATTTAGGCATGCATACATGATCAATTAAAGTCTGATTAGTTCTTGGAATTAACTTAGGCCTGTATAGAAACACAAATTTATGGGAAAGAGTAAGAGCAAAACTTGGCTTAAGGGTTTGAACAAACCCCAACTCCTTCTTTCTAAGCTTTTCCAGCGACCCTTGGCTGCCGTCAAAGTCCTCTCTACTGCTCCTTATTCATCGACAAGCCAGCCTCTTTCTCTCTCCTAGGGTTTGACCCTAAGCCTCGGCTAAGTCCTCACTTCTTTCCTTTCTTTCTCTCTTGGTTTATCTCTCTGTAAAACTCTCTATAACTCTTTCATTCTCTCTAAAATATAAATCACGTAATTATAATATACCCTCCTCCTGACCTATATTATTGTATATATACACAACATAAAACCCTAATCCTAGTTTAACCCTAAGTCTGCTAAGGAAAAATAAGGAGAAGGAAAATATATTAAAAATTTTATAATATATACTAACTATATACGTGATATAGTGATATATATATATATATATAATATAACTTATAATTATATACATAATACTGACTATATTTATTAATATTAACTATTTAGAATCCTAGTAAATATAATATCCAAATATACATATATACCCATATATATATGTATCACAATCCATGGGTAACTATTCGTATCCATTAATCTCCTATCCAAGTAGTCGATGTGACCCATTGTTGCTCCATTACTACTATCCAAATTCATCCTTTAAAATAAAAATAAAATAAAATATTTAATCTAACAAATAATTACACTTAAACAAACACAACATTTAAGTAATCAAAGCAATTAAATAAACACATCATCATTTAAGCAAACAAATCAGTTAAATCATTTAAATTCAAATGAATCAAATAAGCGCACAAATTACATTTAAATAATTAATTAAATTAAACACATAAACAAATGGTCAATTAACCAATTAAATAATTTAAAAATGCAAATAAATCAATTATATAAATACCAAGACTATCTTTTTAAAATTAGGGATATTACATTTTTTCCCCCTAACAAAAGTGATTTCGTCCTCGGAATTCGTCCTTACTTTCTTCCATTATTTCTGAAAACTGTGAGCGAATGACATCCTCCTTTTCCCAAGTAGACTCCACCTTATTATGATGGCTCCACTTAACTCCAATATATTAAATAGTACACATTGTTCCTATATTGAAGAAAAACAATAACTGTACTACAAATGGGTTGTATTTAACAACAACTCATCCTTACCCAATTTTTATACAAGGGTACAAATCCATTTTCCTCTAAGTTCTATAGCATAGATTCGCAAAACTTCTATGCACCCAACGCTAATGTTTTAGTAATGCTAATCTATAGGCTACCGCCTCAGTGGATAAATACAATCCTTGAAATGTTAATTTAATAAGTAAAATTGACCTCCCTCCAACAATCACCTTGCTTCCTATATGGAAAACATCACAAGCAAACTACTTCCTGATAGAAAACTCTAGTATATGAGTTCGACTATTTACGTAAATTTGTTGTCGCCTCTAAACTGCGCGCAACCCACTACAAAGGAGAGTATTTCTCTCCAACGTATCTTTAAATGAAGTCAAGGTCTGATTGTACAACCCTTACTTCTATTTCAAACCAACAAGTGAGAGGTCTGCACTATATAATATACAAAACCTCAAACGTTGTCGCACTAACCTCCTTGTGCCAATAGTATGACAGACAAAAATCTAAAAAATGAAGTAAACACTTCCAATTATCCATGAAAACCTAGGATATATATCCTAAGCATATCATCTATGATCAAATATAATTTCTCGATTAAATCCCCCGCCTAAAGATATGAAGCAAAATTGCTGCTCCAATATCTTTAAAAAAATTCCTTTGAAATAACACTTTTCATCCACAATAATGGATATCCACATGCTGTAACGTACTCTATTATTAGTGCAATGTATAACTGATATGAAACCCCAAAGTGAACATTTCACTAATTAATGTTCATAGGCGAACTTACTCAATCCATCACTCTTATCCCATATGGAAAAATTTCTAATTTAATGTCAATAATTCCTGCTGACTATCCACTCCTGATGAATCCTACTCCCATTTTGATATAGGAAGTGGCAAAAATCTCCAATGATATCCGATTATAAATTTTCATTTTTCTAACAGGTGATACATTTAGAGACAATGTTATACATGTCCCTACCCATTCCTGTTCCCTAAAGCTGGTAGTTGATGTCTCGATGTACCTTATAACCATCTGAGTGTATCGTAAAATTATGAATTTTACATTTCAGTCACTCCGACCTCCGTAACATCAGTTACAGTATCAACTAAACCTCCTCCAGTACCTTAAACTTTATCTAAGTAAGGTAATACCTCCTCTAGGGCTAGCTTCGATATTCTAAGTTGACTTCCTGAGTTACCTTGGTAATAGTAAGTATCGTTATTACACATGTTAAAAATTCAACTGATAACTCAACTACTAACCGAGAGATTTAAATATCATATTGGTTATTAAGAGCATCCACTTCCATATTCCCTTCCACCAAACAGAACTAAACGCAAAATGTGAATCACCACTTCGATTCATTTAAGTCATGTCGTAATCCATTCTATTCGTATGAACTGATATCCTTCCAGTTTAGAATAGACAAAATTAAGCTGATTTAATTTATCAGTTAACCAATATCCCAACCAGAATCCTGACTCTTGTGTAAAATCAGCAATTCCTCAACTAAATTCATGAAAAATACTTTGTCATTTTCACTTCAGTATAGGAAATGGCTGCAAGGATTTAGTGATCTTTAATGGTCCATCTTGATTATCTAATAAATATTAGACTTGGAGACAAAATCATTATGTCCCTCTCCTGCCTGTCTTCCAAACATCTGTTTCATACTGTGAAGCATCATGTTTCCACTAGGATAAATAAAGAACTAAGAGTTGTGAACCTCAGTTCTTACATCCTCCTTCCAATTTGTCTACAGAAAGTACCGTTAATCTGATACCATCAGCTTTCATTTGCACCCATTGTTTAAATTAGAGTATCTTCAAAAGCTAACTCTGCAAGTGAATCCATGCACCACTGATCCTTGATAAACTTACCAATAAAGAAAATCAACTGGTAATTCAAATCATCAAAAGTCAACTAATTATAACTTTTCCACACATACCGTGCACCTCTTCTTTATTATAGGTGATCGGTCTCACCATCTTGTCTCTGACACATCTTAATTCTCTAACGAAAATAAGTGTCAATTAGACTTATTGTCTAACTTAAAAAGAATATAGAACCTTTCCATCCTCTAAATAAGTCATCAATTTCCTAGAAACAACTAATTGTTGCGAATGATGACCTAATTTTTTTTTTTTCCATATTATTTATGCAAGTGAAAAAGACTTAGTTTCCTCCTCCATGTGCAACACCGGCAACTCCTCCTAATGACATGCCCTCGTGAAAAGATTCTTGATTAAGAATAGACTGATGAAGATTTATCCAGTCTAATGTCCTCACTTGGCGTCATTCCAATAAGTACCTAAACTAGTACTAAATCTTCATTCTGACTTGGGAACAACATTTTGAAATTTTTCAAAGAAGATGTTCTACATATTTCGACACCTCTAACAAACCATCATGGCGTTATAGTGGTTATTTACCACAACCTTACGAATACCGAAATATTAACAACAATCACTATCATGGCGTTGTAATCAGATACATATCCAGACCTAGTGTTAAATATCAAACTAATCATACTAGATTATTTGACTCATAGTGATGGTTTAACTATACCATCCCAAATGGTATACCATGATGACGCATATCCAGGTCCCATAGATTGGCTAGAATTATGTATTTGTACCAAATCCTAAGACTGTATGCTCACAAATCTAGTGTAAATAGCGTTATTACTCCATGTTATTAAAAACAGTAGTTGGCTGATCACACACTTGTGTCCCCAACTAAACCACATACCAAATAATTAACGAAAAGAAAACACGTATGACATACACAATAAAATAAAATATAATCCTTCTTAAGGCATTATTCTTTCTAGAAAAGATAGTCTCCTCTGAAATCAACTTGCAAAATTATTTCACAAAATTTCCTTTTTATAGTTTTATAGGTACTCATCCAACCTCGAAACACATCCTTTTTAAACATAACTTAAAAGCAACATATGTTTACCTAAGCAAATACCAAGGGCTTAACCCTTATCCTCCTTATATGCGAAATATAAACTGTCTAACTTAGCTTTGTAAAGCAGATTAGAATGTCATAACATAATACCAATGCTCTCCTGAATGTGATATAAAATCATGTATTTCGTTTTGATAAGAACTCTATCCGATCCCTAAACTCTTGAAAAGTACTTCTTATATATCTCTTTTAGAAATGATAAGAAAGTTTAACTATATGTAGATTGATTAACACCAACTCTACTAATATCATTTGCTATATCACTAGCAAATAAGATCACCATCGCGCGATCATTCATCTTCAAGATTTAGTACCCTCTTTCTTGGATACGTTGAAATCTCCTCCATTAGGATTTTCTTCGGGCTCCTCTTCCTCGCTTTTCTTCTTTTTGAGAATAACTAAAATCGTGTAGGCCCCGATATGCGGTGACTAACGCACATAATTAACTCCTTCTTTGGCTTATACTTTACAAGTAACGCCAACCGTATCTTAACCTTCGATCCCTAAGTCTACCTTCTAGCAAAGAAATCGATATCGTACTCCTTTACTTATTTGAGTCTTTATCGTTTTCGCCTTGGAGCCAATCCTCCTCCTAGTGTCAACCATTTTGTAACTATAGAATTTAATTGACATCAGTTCCTCCTAACGAGCCATAAATAGAGTACAACGAATCCTAATATGGGCTCTAAGTTTTTAAGAGATGCAACGCGGAAGTCATATAACGAACGAGACTCCCAAGGGCACTTGAACTTGGAGTTCTTTGATACGAACTGTGATACCCCCGGATTTTCGAATACGAGTAGGCTAGGCCCATGCCCGAATACCCGAGGATATCAAAAACGAATCGATAATAATCGAGCACATAATACAAATATGATAAATAAGAATAAATAAAATGCTAACTAAAATGATAATCCAATAATTATTCCTCAGAATAAATTTTCACAAATAATAAAATATTCTAATACATCCAATCCTCCAATAGTAATACAACTCGGAAATCCATACTATATGGACCCCCAGAAAATCCCAACTGAACAAGTGATAGAAATAACTGTCTACATCAGAACACTGAAAAATAAAGGAAACTCCTATGTAGATAATTCAGAATAATGAAGTAGATGATCCCTACTCTTAACGAACACCTGAAAAATAATGGTGGGTCAGGCCCACAAATAAGTTCTACTCTTCTATAGTCTAAGCAGAGATCAGATACACGTATACATTATAGTTAATCCAATAATAACTAGCAGTCCATTCCATATAGGTCTGTCTCAACCTGAATAAAAGGCAACATGCAAATCGCACATAAAGTGGGCATGAGTACCTAGACCTACAAGGGCACCCAGATGTCTACTATATCCAGTTATCCAACCTAGGAATAAACCCGCTCTAACCATGATCTTGAGAATCAAGCTCATATCATAGCATCATAATTATATCTATATAATCCATTCTATCCAACTATAAGTAATCCTCTATAATTAATCCTCTACAAATAATCCTATATAAGTCATTCAACTTGTTTAGCTGATTTGACTTGAATATAGGTAGAGCTTAACATTCTTTTGGTTAATCCATCCCTTTATAAAAATAAGTATGACTTAACTGATAAGTTAATCCATCCATAGAATGCCACCATCCCATACCGATGCATTACATCCATATAATCCAATTATTAATGAAAGAAATAAAACAATACATCAATAAATTCGGGAATAAGCATAATAATAATAAGATATAAAGAATCATATTAAACAACCAACAGGAGATTAAAAATCATATAATTTCCATTTAACTTGCTGAAATAGTTCAAAGCAATTAAATCCTCCATTATCAATATGCAAATTTGATTAAAATTTCATACCGATTAATCTTTAGTATAACAACATCAGAAACAACATCAGAAACAATCCATAATTTTATTATACTGCTACTACACAATAAAATCACATATTATCCAATTAAATTGCCAAAATTATACTAAGCAATAAAATTGTCCATTAACAATATGCCAATTTCATTTAAATTTCAATATTGTTCAAGTTATTAGCATTAGAGCACAAATTATGCATTCTGGGATTTTAATCTACTCATTTAAAATTATTTAAAACCCTCATGACCTTCCAAAGCAACCCTATAACTTCAAATTCCAACCACTGTAGCAAAAACTCACGTATAAGTGAGTTTCCAACAAAGGAGCCGCCTCCATTCCAATGGAGCTGCCACCATTGAAGATGAAGCCTCCTCCATTCGAATGGAGCCACTTCCATTTTGAATAGACCCACTTCCATTCTTGCTATTCTCCATCTTTTTCGTCTCTGGTAACCTTCAACCCCTCTGTTCTCCATTGTTAATGGTCTGAACTATATCCCGAATAATTCAAGATAATTATATAAAATAGATATGCATCTTAACCACATATTAAAACAAGCTATTGTGTAATTTAATTCAAGATTAATCAAGAACACCAAATAGCACATCAAATCAGTTTAAAATCAATTTAGGCATGCATACATGATCAATTAAAGTCTGCTTAGTTCCTAGAATTAACTTTAGCTTGTATAGGAACACAAATATAAGGAAAAGAGTAAGAGCAAAACTTTCCTTAAGGGTTTGAATAAATCCCAACTCCTTCTTCTTCCTAAGCTTTTCCAGTGACCCTTGGCTACCGTCAAAGTCCTCTCTACTGCTCCTTGTTCACCCACAAGCCAGCCTCTTTCTCCCTCCTATGGTTCGGCCCTAAGCCTTGGCCGAGTCCTCTCCTCTTTCCTCTCTTTCTCTCTCGGTTTATCTTTCTGTAACTCTTTCTTTCTCTCTAAAATATAAATCACGTAATTATAATATAGCCTCCTCCTGACCTATATTATTGTATATATACACAACATGAAACCTTAATCCTAATCTCACCCTAAGTCTGCTAAGGAAAAATAAGGAGAAGGAAAATATATTAAAAAGTTTATAATATATACTAACTATGTACGTGATATAGTGATAAATATATATATATATATATATATATATCATATATAACTTATAATTATATAAATAATACTGACTATATTTATTAATATTAACTATTTAGAATACTAGTAAATATAATATCCAAATATACATATATACCCATATATATATATATCACAATCCATGGGTAACTATTCATACCCATTAACCAAATATCTAAGTAGTCCATGTGACCCATTGGGTTGGTCCATTACTGTTATCCAAATCCATCCTTTAAAATAAAAATAAAATAAAATATTTAGTTTAACAAATAATTACACTTAAACAAACACAACATTTAAGTAATCAAACCAGTTAAACAAACACATCACCATTTACGCAAATAAATCAGTTAAATCATTTAAATTCAAATTGGTGGTGGTTCTGTCGTCGCCTTACACCACAAGCTTAAGAAGGAGTGTGCAATTTAGGCGAGGGCCAAGTTTTACATTTATAAAAGCCACTACTATATTTCATTAAGAATATAGCTAGGGCAAGTAGGGATCGTCCCAAGGGATTAGAGAGTCGTATTATGGTTGTGGAATCACACTTAGGGCTAATAGGTCGAATGATCAAACAAATGGTTGATTGGTTAATTAAACTAGAGTGCAATGTAAATGAAATAAGAACAATAGAATGCAATAGAGAGTAAATAAGAGAAAAGAGATCTTGGGGTTTAGAGATCATCACTAAGCATAGTTTTTTTATATCCTTAACAAGTGACTAATGAGGAAAAATAGTGTGTTGCAATATTGGTGTATGTGTGTGTTTGGTTGATTCAATTAGGAAGGATGACCAATTAAGCATATAATGTCTTAACATCATAGTGAAAAGCACAAAATATCAAAGCTAGCCATAATTCCTTTCATTAAGCTCATAATCCAAACATACCACAAGGTTAGAGACATATGCTACTTGCATTCAAAAGTATGGAACA
>JAOTQH010237910.1:0-13010 GCA_025631255.1 Cornus kousa
GATGATGAAATCAGATGAATTTTCGAAAGGCTTGCATAGCTCCAAAGGCGCTGTCTGTAAACCCTAGATTTTTTAACCGTTACAAACCTCTCCCTTCTCTCTCTCTTATACGTGAACCCGCTTCCCCCTTTTCTCTCTCCTATTTCTTCTTCTAACTGTGAATTTGGGTGCCTTTGTACCCGCGCTAAATACATGCCTTCCTTCGTTCCTCACTAAATACATTTTGAGGGTAAAATTGGCATCACATATATTATATGAGCCATTGCCTTCCCTTTCCTTCCTTATCCTCCCATTTTTTGAAGGTTACACAAAACCCTCCATCACCTTCCCTTCCCTTTCCTCTCATTTCCCCTCTACCAAACACAGCCTTAAGGATTTTGGTTTTCCATGTTTGAAACCCGTTTATAAATACATGAGAGAGAGAGAGAAATGGAGGAAA
Source organism: Cornus kousa (assembly GCA_025631255.1). Taxonomy (NCBI): domain Eukaryota; kingdom Viridiplantae; phylum Streptophyta; class Magnoliopsida; order Cornales; family Cornaceae; genus Cornus; species Cornus kousa. The sequence goes on from JAOTQH010237910.1 coordinate 440, forward strand.
AAAAACCAATCATAGTATCATGTCAAAACGAAGAGGAAGGAATTGGGGCAAATCTGTGGCAGACACGATAATAACCTCTGCAAAGAGGAGAAATCGCTTGCGGATCAGAGGACGAAGAGTGATCAAGACAGCGGCGACGACGACGAAGGCTGCGGCGGTGGAGAAAAGAAATCAGTCATCATGGCTTATAGATCGTCTTCCTTCCGAGGTACTACTCATCGGCATACTTTCTACACTGCCAGTCAAATCTCTCTTGCAATTGAGGTTCGTATGCAAATCCTTGTACCATATAATCTCCGACACTTACTTTGTTAAAACCCATCTCAACCGCACAATCACAAGCCCTAATCTCCTAAGACAAAGACAACATATTTTCTTAAGGTCTAGCCGAAGGCTAGATATTCCCTACGCCGTCAGCCTCGAAGCAGCCGCTGATAAGGTTGATGGCGACATTGTGGCTTCTGGAGTAAAGATCGATTTTTTGGTAGAGTTCAAAGAGCATTGTTGTGATTACTGCTGTTACTGTATATTGGGTTCTTGCAATGGGTTGTTGTGCTTGCGGTTTAGGCAAACAGCTCTTTATATATTCAATCTCTCCACCAGGGAGTCCAAGACAATACCACCTGTACCTGACTACTTAAAATCGCATAATTTATATATATTCGGATTTGGCTACGTTCACTCCGCCGATGATTACAAACTGGTGGCAGCTGATAAAAAAGGCTTCTATGTATATTCACTGAGAACTGATTCCTGGAAAAAGGTTCAAGGCCTTCCTAACAATCATCGCAGTATATCTTCTTCGGATGGGACACTGCTGAATGGGACACTTCTGAATGGGACACTGCTGAATGGAGCTATCCACTGGCTCTGTCTTGGCCAGATTATTGCTTTCTCTTTGGCGGACGAGAAATTCTGGGAGTATCCGGCGCCTACTCTCTCTAATAACAATATCCCCCACACCTTGCGGTTGCTTGGAGGATGTCTTTGTATAGTACCAATGTTTGGTCGTGAATTTTGGGTGATGAAGGAATATGGCGGGGCACAGTCTTGGACTAAAGATGTGATTGCAGTCCCATTTTTCAATATGAATACATTGGCTTTGTTGGAGAATGATGAAGCCATATTAAGAATAGGCTCCCAGAAGTTAGTTCTATACAACACAAGAGAGAGAACATACAGGGATCTGGTACTTCGGGATTTCCCAGATGTGACTTTGATTAGGAATACAGGAGCTTATGTGGAGAGCCTCGTATCACCCTGTCATGGAAATTTGAGTTAGAGGCAATATTAAGTACAAATTTATTTATGGATGACTGGATGGGTATGCCAAATAAACTATATTATGTCTTTTTCCACTGTTATTTTCAATTCAATGAAGCAAGCATGTGCTTTCCTCAGAAGACATTATATATTTAGGGTTTTTGGTGTTTGATTGTTTTGTTTATATAAATATAATATTTGTTAATGAAACCTTAGTCACTTGTTTAGCTACCTGTTGAATGTTTGAGTTTTAATTGAGTTTTTTAGAAAATTTGTCATTTTTCTTCAATTGCGTTTGGAGAAGTAACCATAACAAAAGGTATTGGATGAAGGGAATTTTGTGAAATGGAAAAGTTTAAAATTACTGAATGCTTGGATATTGTGCCCCAAATCAAAGCCAGATAATTTGCTAGAATGACTCGAAACGGTTTCCTCATTATGGATTAATAAGCTTGATTGTGGAGCCATGTAGATCTGCACATCTAAAGGCGGCGGAAGTGGCAAAGGATGCTTTGGTGCCCTGCTAGCTCTCAAATGATCCCAACCTTTGGCTACCACTGTGGCCCTCAGCTGAGGAGGCGCGTGAACAGATAATGAGCATCTGGGACAAGTCAGAGGTGATCAAGGTCAGTGATGTTGAGCTTTAATTCCTCACTGGTAGTGATAAGATCGATGACTTTGCAGCAATGTCACTTTGGCACCATGGGTTGAAGCTCCTCCGGTTGCAGGTATTACACTAAGGCATGTCAAGAATTTCTCTCATTCAATCTTTATATTTAGCTTTGATGGTAAGTGAAGGTTCATGTAAGGTGGAAGCCAAAGCACTTTTAGGTTGCGTGATTTGAGACGCACAATTGCATTTTTGCCTATGTATTAAGTCTGCATTACCAACTTGCTACTCTATGACTTCAGCAGCTATAACTTATTCAAAATTTACCAGATACTGTAGAGATAGTAGAAGCCTTTTTGAAACGTTTCAGTTCTTTTTGCAAATTAATTTTGGTGTTCTTATTCCCATATTTTTTGAAGTTACACTTGGTAGTATTCAAATATTAAACTGGCTGCCTCTTCTGAGTTATTTTCTCAACTTATTTTTCAAAATGTATGGTTCTTGCAGTTCTCTATTTCTTAGGTCCCAGTTATTTTGGCTTTGTGCGTTTAGACATTTACTTGTAGCACATGTTTATGCTGTTTTAATATAGTGATCCAAAACAATGTCTACTACTAAAATATTTCTTTATTGTTTGCACATGCAAATTTGCAAAATTCTCTCAAATTTGTAACGCAAATAAATAATTTCAAGTATTTCAGTAGATCTAGTAGTCCCCATTCCCGAAATTCTTTTTGGAGTCGAGCCTTGTATGTGAGGAGGTAAAGGTGATCGACGTGTTCTTAAGGTCCTAGCATATTAGTATTAAATTTTGTTCATTGTGTCCTTGATTAGCACTATATATATTTATAAATATGAAAATATAGGTGCCCTCATTTCGAAATGTTTAAACATGAACAACCCGTTAGAATTTTCATGGATGCATTTCATGTCCAATATGTGGACACGACTGGTGCTGGTGACTCATTTGTCGTTGCACTCCCCTGCAAGATTGTTGACGATCAATCTGTCCTCGAGATAATTAAGTATTATTTGTTGATATCTGTTTTGTCTTTTCTTTTTTGGTGGAGATTGGAGAAATCAGGGTTCTAACCTAAGTTCTATATTATTTGAAATTGTTGTGTGTTTAATTGCAGGATTAAAAGAGGTTAAGGGAAGTCCTGCAATTTGCGATTGCTTGTGGACCATCACCACCAACAACTACAGGAGCAAATCCCTGCTCTTCCTATTGAACCTGAAGTCCTCACTCTCATTAAAGGGGAATAGGATCCTTATTATTTTTTTGTTTCTTCTTCCATTTTCATTTTCTTTGCAAAATAATTTTTACTTTGACTTTTAGTTTCTTCTTCGGAAGGAGATGCTTGCAATTTAATTAAAGTAGGTTTGGGATTTCTCAAGTTTTGATTTCTTTTTCTAGTTCTCGTGCTTAAAGGCATTAATAAATAATTTCATTGTGCTAGTATTTTAAATTGCCAATGACATGCAAGCTTGCAGCTAATATCAAGATGTTATGATCTTTTTTTACTTATTATTATGTGAAAGAAATTGTCTAATTAAATAATTTTTGATTAATTATTTACACTAAATATAAATAAGTGGAGGACTTCACTTCCTTATTTATGATAAATTATAATGAATAGGTTTATAGGTCTAACAATTCACTGCAATTATTTGGTGTAAAAATTATTTCCTTATTACTATCATTAATTTATTTGGGATTCAATAGTATTGAAATTAAGCTCATTTTGATAAAGTATTAATGTTTCTTTGTTATGGAGTGTACTATTAGTGAGAAAAAAAGAATTATTTTAAATTATTAATATATTTTCGAGTAGTGTTTTACCTTAAGTTACATAAAGTGAGTGCAAATTCGGGAATATATTTTCGCAGGCAAAGCGAAGCCGAACGATACCTGGAAATTGTATGACTTAAGTAGTACCAGTGAGAAAAAGAAAAAAAAAAAAAAGGGAATTATTTTAAAATTATTAATATATTTTTTAATAGTAACAATATTTAACATTGATTTTTTTATTTTTTATTTTTTAATTTTTTCATTCACAATTGGGATATGTTGACTAAATGATTCTTACAGTAGTACCAAACTACCTAACCTATTTGAGAATCAACAAACAAACTAACCTATGTTTTAGGTTTAAGAATTTTTATCCATTTAATTTAGGGAATGAAATTCATGTTTGGGTTTATTCACATTAAATAAATAAATTAGAGCAGTTGGTGTAAATATCGTTAATAAAAAAATCCTGTTTAATTTGTTATTAGCAAATTGATTCAAGAATAGCGAATAAATAAATATTATTAAGGAAGCAATTGATTCAATGATAGATAATAAAAAAAATAAAAAAAAATAAAAAAAAGTTTAATCGAACATAATCTGTATGATCAATTTGTTGCACTTTGCCCCTCGTGTGTTTTATGTTTTTGGGTAGATAAAATCCTATTTTCAAAAAATTGTACACAGCTAGCTCCCGTTAAAATCACAACTTGGTTATTAATTTACTCATATACCCTTTCTAGATATATATGGACCAACTAAAACCCCTATTCTCTTGAACTCGAACATTTATTATCACCCATTCTGCCGTCAACACAGAGTCTCTCTGCATCATCGTTCAGTCCTCCCCGTCGCCGACCACTGTCGTTCCGTCAGCCTTACAGACCGCCGCGCGCTCCGGTCAGTTCCCTCTTCTTCCTCCTCCTCCCCTGGTTCATGAACTCTATGTGGAGGTTTTGTTGAGTGTATTTGTTCTTGTTAGTTGTTACTGTCTATCTTGATTTAATATCCAAAATTACTTATCAAAAAAATATCCAAAATTGAAAACCTCTTTGTAAGAAATGTCATTTGATTTCCTGTTTTTTTGTTGTATCCTTTATTTGGTTCCCTAGAAGTGGATGTAAATAGAGAAACGACGGATTTTGAGCTTCATGTAATCTGTTGCTATTTTCCAAAATGAAATGAAAAATTCACTCAATGTGCCAATTAATTGCATTATGACCAAATGAGTGGAGTTGTTCGATTACTGAGAGACTGAATCATCTTGATTTTATTTCTCTAGTCCCACCCCCTCCTTACTGATTGATGTTTTGAGACTTGCTTTTCAAAAAATAAAAATTGATGATTTCCGACTTCTAATTTTGATCATATTCCTTATACAGTGATTATGTTTATAACGTTTGTTGATTTTTGCATGGTTGAATTCATTTGGATTTTTGAGGCTGAATTCTCAATGTAAATTGTGTCACCATATATGTACCCATTTATTTTCAAATTTGATGCAGAAGCAATAAGAACTCTTAAGATCATATATTTTATGTCTAATTTTGAGCAGCAGTGTACTGATGCTTGATTTATTTGCTTTGAAAAAATTAATCATAAGTTGAAAAAGTTTAGTGGGAGTTTAAATTGGGCAGACCGGGGATGGGCGTGGGGTGTGGGGGGATTTTCTAAACGGTTTTGGGTGGGGATGGGATGGGGTGGGGAAAATTAAACGGGCCCAATTGCCATCCCTAGTCATTAGCAGCAAAGCGGAATGAATATATTGCTCATCTGTGAGAGAAATATATTGTAACTTTGTTGTACTTTATCCCTTTTTATTAGTATGTTTTTGGCAGATAACCTTATAATCTAAAATGGTTTTACAATAATAATTTTTTTTAACTGTTTCTTTTCAGATGAAAACTTTTATAAAATATTCAAATGCAAAATTTGACCAGATTTCCTTATATAATCTAAAATGGTTTTACAATAATAAATTTTTATCATTCTTTCTTTTCAGATAAAAACTTTTATAAAATATTCAAATAAACAAAATTTGACCAGTTTTCTATTTCACTTTTGTTCTCTCATGAGTCATGACCTGTGAAACTTAGACTTAACCTGCTTTTGTGCTCATCGGGTCTGATGGACCCGAAAAGAAAACTGCAGATCCAGATTTGGGTAAGGTTCAACATACCATCCTGAGCTTCAACCATAGTGCTATTATCAACTCAATTTCTCATCTGTAAACTCCTCCCTCTTCTACCACCGGCTAAACTAAGCCCCTCTCTCTCTTTAAAAGCAGAAACCGTTCTATCTGTAGCTCCAACTGAAACTTCTCAGGTTGAGTGTCTTCTGTCTTCTTCTTTCAGTTGTTTGAGCTTGATATGAAAATTATGATATAGATCATTATTACACACCTCACACACACTCACAAACGTGCTTCATGCTGTTATCTATGCATTTTTTAGAAGATAACATGAATTATCTCTTCATTTGTGGTCATCAATCCTTCGCTTATACTTTTGGTTGGTTGAAATTATCATAATCACACACACACATACAGCTTGACGCCATAACTTAAGCTAATATTCCCAATTAATCTTCAATTCAAACATACACTATATGCAAAATTTTCACATATTACTGCCAATAGTAATTCACTTGTATATATAAAATGTGCATGTGTATTTGATATTGATTTATACTTTCTTTTTTTTATTATTATTATTCATGCTATAGACTCTGAAACTCATGTATCCATTTGTCCAGGGATAATAGAAATACTCAATTTCTGCTGCAGCCACCAAATTCTAATTTGAATTGACTGTTGGATTTAAATCACAGTATATTGTTCTTGAGATGAAAAAGATGATAGCTTTAGGGTTTGAGGGGTCAGCCAACAAGATTGCTGTTGGGGTCGTAACATTAGATGGCACAATCTTATCAAACCCGAGACACACCTATATTACCCCTCCGGGCCATGGATTCCTCCCTCGAGAAACCGCCCAACACCATCTCCAGCACATCCTTCCGCTCATCCAAGATGCCCTCAAAACTGCTCAAGTTACCCCGAGCGATATAGACTGTCTTTGTTATACCAAAGGCCCTGGTATGGGTGCACCTTTACAGGTTTCTGCTATTGTTGTCCGGGTCCTTTCGCAGCTGTGGAATAAGCCAATTGTTGCGGTAAATCATTGTGTTGCTCATATTGAAATGGGTAGGATTGTGACTGGGGCTGATGATCCAGTTGTGTTATATGTAAGTGGCGGGAACACACAGGTGATTGCATATAGTGAGGGACGCTACAGAATTTTTGGGGAGACTATTGATATTGCTGTCGGCAATTGCTTGGATCGGTTTGCCAGGGTTTTAACACTGTCAAACGATCCAAGTCCTGGGTACAACATTGAGCAGGTACTAGTTAACAATTTGGCTTATAGTTTATTTACCTGAAAAAGTTGGCTTATATATATTGTCTGGTTTTGTAACTCATGCATGTACCTTGCACGCACATATTCCTCATTTATGTTTTTAAATTTTTGACTTTTGGCTGTTATGGGCTCAACTAGTTGCCTTGAAAAAATAGAAAATTGATATTCTAAAAAATAAAATTGTGATATTCATAAAATTTACTTCTGTGTTTTGAGGTTAATTCAAATGGCATGTTATCCTCTACTATGTAAGAATTTTCTGTGCTTCCTACTCTGTATCCTTTGATTCCTTTGCATTATGGCTACAAGTAATGTTGTAGAAGAATTTTTATTTATTTATTTATTTTCACCCTTGGTGATACTAAATTGGGAGAGTTTTAACTATGGTTTACTACTTTATACTGAAAGCGCTTGAGTAGTAATGTAAATCGTAAAGGGTAGTATCCAGCAAACAAATTTTATTTTCCCTATATTTTTTATGTGATTCTTTCTGGCAAGTTATTTATCTAAATGAGGAACGATCACTTTGCCGATCAGCCTGATTGCTCACTTGGCAGTTGGAAGGATTAAAGATCCCAAATTTTGGGGTTAAAATGTTCTTATATAGTTTATTGGATTCCAAAAACTTGAGGCTGGGTTTGGGTGGTTAATAGTTAGCAGAGAATCAATGATGTTACCATGATCACTAATTCAAGCTCTCTCTCTGAGATGGCAATTTATACTTCACTGGCTTTTTCCCCCTTGTCTGAGATTTTTCAACGAACCCCCAACCTATGTTACATGGACGCTTCAAAAGTAGGTTAAGAACTTGTGTTGGGCACACTTACACAGACATGGGTATGAGACGTGTCTGGCACTTTTGGTTGGACATTCACCTAAAAGTATATCATATAATTCAATTCCATTATATTATTGCTTTAAAATGACTGAAACGCCTATATTGGACAGTATGTTGTATAAAGACATTATTTTAGTCTGGAAAGTTTAATAAAAATATTAAATAATTTAAATATTTAGCAGTACCCCTGTGTCCTTTTTGTTTTGGATTTGACACGTCCGACGCTGGATACGTCCCTCACCAACACACTGAGTGGTTTGTTTAAGCTGGCTGATTGCTGGAGTTCTAATCCAATTTGGCCAGCAATTGACATGGGATTATATTTCCCATCATAAGAACCTTCTGTGTCACATGGAGGATCTTATAGTTTTAGATTGCAGCTGTGAGATTGACCTGTTGCTTCATCTCTCATTCTAAAGACACTGTTCTCTGAAACTGGAAGTGAGATAGTTGACATTTTAGTTTCTAATTTCCCTTTTTGGCTGAGGACTCTTGAGATCTTTTCATATTGCCTCTTGCTATGCTCTATGCCGTGCTAGTAACAAATACAAATACTGGATCATTTGATGGGAAATGCTTTCCTTTTGACCGGCCAATTTATTTTTTCTCTTTATCAGCTTGCAAAGAAAGGAGAACAGTTTCTGGACCTTCCGTATGCTGTGAAAGGAATGGATGTCTCCTTTAGTGGACTATTGAGCTATATTGAAGCCACTGCTGTAGAGAAGCTAAAAAATAATGAGTGTACCCCCGCTGATTTGTGCTACTCTCTGCAGGTAAACATTCATTTGGGATTGCTTCCACTTCTTAAAACAAGTTATGGGGTTCAAACTTTCCGCAGTGTTGTGTGGCTTGTTTTAGTAAATTGAAGATATGGGCTATCTACATGTTCTAGTGTTTGAAACAAAATTTGCGTAATTTATAAATTTGTTGTAGGAAACTGTATTTGCAATGCTTGTAGAGATCACTGAACGGGCAATGGCACACTGTGACAAGAAAGATGTTCTTATTGTTGGCGGTGTGGGCTGCAATGAACGCTTGCAAGCAATGATGAGAGTTATGTGCTCTGAGAGGGGTGGAAGATTGTTTGCAACTGATGATAGGTATTGTATTGACAATGGGGCAATGATTGCATATACCGGTTTGCTTGAGTTTGCTCACGGTGTATCAACTCCACTGGAGGAATCGACATTCACCCAGCGATTCAGAACTGATGAAGTTCAAGCCATTTGGAGAGAGAAAAGGGAATCGTCTAACATGAATGATCACATAAAGGAAAGCATCTAATCATGTATATTGAGGTATGGTTTTATGACCATAATAACTGATTTGCTTACGTCTATTGAGTCGTCTTTTCTTTCTTTTTCTCCTCCCCCCACCCAACATGACTGTCGCACAAACACACGCTTGTGTAATTGTTAATTCCTTTCCTGATCCTTCAAACTCCTACATAACAAGATTATATGCTTTTCCTGGACCCATCTTATCAGGACGAGGACAAGTTTGGTCCAGCTTCAGTCCTCCATCTCAAATGGTCCTGGCTGAGCGATCTGATATCATGAGATGAATTCAGCACTATGTATCTTTTTTATAAATTTTGTTTTCAAATATTCTTGACACGCAATATATTGAAAATTTACAAAAATGTGATTAATATCTAATGTCGTGTGACATTTAAAATTTACATTAATTTCATTCATATGGCATTATTTTGGTTCACTGGCCAACTTGTTTGGTCAATTCTGCATGCTGTAACAGTTCCCACCTGCATCTGCCCTTTGACAGATGAGTCAAATAGTACTTTGTGTCCTGCAGATTGGTTGCTTTCTCACTTCAATTCATTGTTCTCTAAAGAATTCGGGTCCTACGGATACAACAGATAGAATCATATCTTCTTTTGCTTCCTTGGCCTGATTCTTAACATCATTGGATGAATGAATTAATGAAATATCAATCTGCATGGACCTCTCTTTTTTCTTTTCTTTTTTTCCTTTTTCTTTTCTTTTTCTTTTTTTTCACTCAAATTGTTTAATACTCCATTGTTACAATACTGGAGGGACTCCCTAATTATCTTGTCATCAACATCTTTAATGTATTCTTAGCATCAATTGTAGCCAAGTGTTTCGCCTTAAATTTTAAGGTAACTATCATGGTGGGTTAATTGATGTAACCTGGAACATTTGAAGCTCAAAAACATATAATGTGGTTGTGTATTAGCGTGTTGTTAAGTTGCATCGAATTTATTACAAAACAGTATTTGTTCAAGGATACAAGTTATATATGTGTATATATATATATATATATATATATATATTTATTTATTTATTTATTGCTGCAATCAATTTGGTAAATATTTACTTTTTATGAGGTTTTGGCTTTACAAAATGATTGCTGCTTAGTGTACAAAAGTTCTATGGTAATAAAAAAAATGTTTATTGGTAAGAAGAATAGGATGCAATGCAACATGTTTATATTGTTGGGGCGCAGGCATGTATTATATCCCTTAATTCAGTTGGAGGCCGAAGTTTCTCCTTGGAATGCAAATGAGAATACAAACATTTGCATTATATCGTTTAAATTCAATTGCTAGAATATAGAAGAATATCTTTTGGTAGTATTATAATTTCTTTATTATGAATAGACACTAAGGAAAGGAAATTAGAAAATAAGAAAGCATTTTAATGAGGTCACTGTTAATTAGTATACTACTTAGCGCAAGTAAATTGTGCTATGTTAAAATCTCTATGCAACAACATAATAAAGGTTACGCAACTCTTAAAATTTTGTTAATCATAATAAGGTTACGCAATTTTGGTCTCTTAGGCTCCATTTGGTATGCCTTTTGTTTCTGTTATTTTTGATTTTTGGCCTGTTACAGTGTCGATTTTGGCAATAAAAGCACGTTTGGCAACTGTAGTGGCTCAAAACCAAAATACTACAAAGTTGTTTTTTCTTCTTTTGACAACTGTTCATGGCCTAAAATCATACACAATACTAACACTCACATTTTTACAGCAAAACATCGTTCACAAACGTGCTTCCAATTTTTTTTTCAAAATACTTCTATAACAAAAACACTATTTTTCTTTTAGTCAAAAACAAAACGCCTAAAATAAAGCGCATGCCAAACGTGCCCTTAAAAATACAAGTCACTAGAAAATAAAAAATAAAAAAAAAAAGGTGCACATTTGGATGGCACTTCAATTGCATGAAAAGTTTTATAGGCCATTCACTCCTAAAAAGTTTCATTAATTTATTTCACTCAAATCAAAATGGCAATGAACTACCATGTGCAAGTGCAAGTGGGGTGGGGTGGGATGGGATGGATGGGTCCTTCCATGTTACTCACAAAACACACAATTACTTAGGTTGTGTTTGATAGGGTGGGTTTGAAGGGGAAGGATAATATTAGTTATAAGGGAAAGGGAAGGAAAGGGAAAGGAAGGTTTAACCCCATATCGCGTTTGGTTGGTTAATGAAGGAAAAGAAATGAGAGGATAATAATTGTGTTTGGAAAAAGGAAGGAAAAGAAAGGAAAACAAATTATTTTAATAAAATTACTATTATGCCCTTTAATATTTTAAAGATAAATATATACATATACATATACATATACATATGGTCTTCTGTCAAGGCACGACTGATGGCCACCACAAAAGAAAGAAAATAGTTTTAGGTTTCAGCCTCACCAATCGCCTCTGTCTCTATTCTCGTTGTCGACTCTGAACTCTCTCTCTCTCTCTCTCTCTCTTTCTCCAACTACAAACTACAAAGAATCAGTAGTTCAAATGTGACGGCCCAAGTTTTTCAACCCGGTGCGTCAACGATGAACTGAAAGTTGATCCGATGTCGGATCCGAAATGCGGAAGCACAAGATGAAAAGTGACCCCTAAAGATGTACATCATCTCTAAGGCACCAATTTGACTCCCCATGAAGCTGTGGAACTCGAATGAACCAAGAAATCAAGCAAGAATGTCAAACTTGATAAGAAATGCACCAAGGGTAAAATGGTAATTTCAAACAGAAATGGAAGCCACCATGTATACCATTGGAAAGACAACGAAAAATTAATGAAGTTTGACTCAAGAATCACCTGATTCGGAATCCAGATGACAAAGATATCATGTCATGAACTTGAAAGAATGAAAATCCTATCCCGGTTCAACTCAAATTCTGACCCTATCTTACTAAAACTTGAATAACTTAAGCTACAAATCGAATCTGAAGCTCTAATTGGTATCATTAGAAAACTTATTTCGACGCGATCAATTTAGACTCCAGAATAGACCAATTCGGAGTTAAAACGAAGAAGTTATGACCCGTTGAAGTTGGAAAACAAATGCTGAAACTGGAAAGGAAACACTATCGGGATCAGCCATTTCGGTAGACCGAAATGACCCATCGGTCTATCGAAATGACGCTACTGAAACTTGATTTTTCAAAGGAAAAAGTTGCTTGAGGTTCGGTAGACCGAACTAGGGGTTCAGTAGACCGAAATAGGACCTGAAACAGTAGAAATGGCTACTGGAATTGAGTTCTACTATTCCTAAACAAATCCTTTAATCATCGGTCGACCAAAATAGAGTTTCGGTTGACCGAAACTCCTTGAAAACCTGCTATGAAGGCTGAAAAATGATGAAAATGCAAAGGTTGA
>JAOTQH010237929.1:0-13009 GCA_025631255.1 Cornus kousa
AAGGTTCAAGGCCAAAAGCTACCTATCCCGATGCAGTAACTTTCCAATAGTACTCTCTGTAGTGTCTGTATCTTCTTCATTTGTAATCTGTGCAAATTTCCATTCATGTGGGGGATTGTTGGAAACGACATTACAAAACACAAAGTTTGGAAGGATTTTTGAATAGATTTCGTTAAGAATTTTTTGCGAATCTATAGACGAGCGCATTCCTCTCTACGAGGAGATGAGCGTGGTATATTTATTTTCTCAAATCCGTTTCTGGGTGAATGAGAAATTGGCTCCAAAGTAAGTGATTTATAAAGCCTAAATGGGTTTGAAGCAAGTGAGAAATGCTTGTCCCACATCAGAAAAATAACAAAGCAAACATGAGTATAAATATATCTAGTATGGGATTTGGGTTTGGGCCCAAGGGCACCCAAGTTTTTAAGATGGGGAGGACCTAGGCTTGCTTGGATCTGAACCAACTACCACACGCGCGCGCCGCCCGCCGGGTCCGGAATATGTGGCTGAGCTGGGCTGGGCTGAATTAGTGGCTGAGCTGGATCGTTGCACCCATTCGGAATATGGGTGCACCCATTCAAAATAGGCACCAACAAACCTATAAATACCCATCATTGTCTTCATTTCAATTCACACCAAATTCAGAATCTTCTTTCTCTCATTCTGTATTTCTTTCTTCTAATTCTTCTTTGTGGGTACGGCCACTGGTCAAGCCATTGGGTTCGAGTCTGAGTTCTAGTTTGGGTCCGAGTCTAAGTTTAAGTGAGAGTACTACACCAGGCCGGTTCGCCTATTCCTTTGGTTTGAAGTGCTACTACCAAAGGAAGTCAAATCGTTGTATCCTGGGAGATAGACGCCGAAGAGTCCGTTAGCACCGTAGAGGGGCGTATCTGTTTTAAGGGTATAGAATTAAATTCTAGCCTCAACTTATTCAGGTTCTCTTATAATTTTATTTCTTTTAAATTAAACTATATAAATATATAGATTATTATAATAATTATTTACAAATAATATTTAAATATACAATACTATAGTATATGAATTATTTTGCAAACACTCTTGAGTTAACCAATACAAGCATTCACCGTATGTGTATGAGCATGTAAACTATAAAATAAGACATCTATTAATAAAATATGTCGAATACATTTAGTTAATTGTTGGCTTAAAGGGCACAACCATTCCAAGGATGGCCAAGCTTATTGGATAAGATTGGAATGCTGCTAAAGCAACATTCTTTTTGACAAACTGGCTTACAGTTGGAGAGCAAAAATGCTCTCCAGAAAGACAAGCAAGATGTCAGTTCTATTGGAACAAATGACTAATAAAAGAGAAATAGGCTTAATAAGTCGAAAGAAAATTGTTCTCCACTGACACTTACACTCACTATATTTTTCAAAGAGACTATAATAGAGAGTTAATTTATTCATTCATTTAAGCTATCAATATTATTGTAGAGAAAAGAAAGATTTTTAGAAAAAACTTAAGCTCATCGAGTAAGTCAGAATAGCTTTTCAAACTTCATTCAAATCTTTTGGAAAAGCTTTGAAAAAAAAAATAAAAAAAATAAAAAAAAAAACAAAAAAAAAACATGACTTTAATCGTCAATTAATATATGAAGAAGTCTTCAAAAATCATCTTTAAAAGTTGAGCTAGAAGTCTTACCTCGTCCTTTATTCTAGAGACGAGTGTGCTGATTGTATATATTTCTTTTGAGAAATATTTGAGTGAAATTTCATTATATATCAATCAAAAAGGGACAGTTTGTAATGTATTGATTGCATATCTCTTGATAAGAGATTTGAAGGTCGTGGACCTTCAAAAGTTTTAATGGGTGCAGCCGTCAAAAACAAAGGTCTCCTCTAATCCTGGTAAACAAGAAGATTGATCCTTAGCTTGTTAAAAGGATCATCATAAAGGTTTCTTTTCTACCTGGTAAAGAGAAGAGAGATAGTGAGATTTGGAATCCTCGGGAGGACTTCAAAAGGCAAGGACGTAGGCAGGTGCCGATCCTTGTAAATTGTAGCGTCTTGTGTGCTTTTGTGTTCCCATTTTATCTATTCTTGAACTCTTTATTTGTTCTATTGTTGCAAACCATTGTTGTGTGCCTTGCATATTATATATTTCAGTTGCATGTACAAGATTGTTCAGTTTCATTAGCTAGCACTGTTAGATTTCTATCGTTATATTTTGCCTCGTGCTGGAAAAAAAAGCAACACCCAATCTGTCCTTAGTCTTCGCACAAACATCCTTAGTCTTTACACAAAAATCCCCTTTGATATATATACTTTGTTTCGTGTAGGCATTGTGAGATGTTTGTTTTTATATTGACTAATTTTAGTGTCAAAATATGCCTGATCCAGTGGTAATTTTCATTTTATTTTGGGTGTCAATGTCGAAAATGGAACTACAAATGCAATCAAACTTCAATGCAATCAGAACATTATTTAGAGAAGGTATGTGAGTGAGGACACTTTGCACAATTATTTTTTAGAATGGATAAGATTGCAATTAGGATTTTTCAATTGAATATTGCAATCTGGACAGGTCCGGCCGATACAACTTTTTCCAACCAATTGCACTTAATCAGAGAATATTGCTTATTCAATTATTGCAATCCACCAAAGTTTAATCGGTCCAACTTTTTCCAACCGGTCGCACTTCTCGGATTTCGAAAAGAAAAGTGTTGTTTTAGTCAAATTGAATTATCTTTTTGATCAAATTTTTGGGAGATGTCCTTATGGTTTTGACTTGTTTTCTAAGCTAGGAAATGACTCATTAACATACATAAATACCACTATTCTCTCTTGAATAAATCAGGCCTTTGAGATTATTATTTTTGCAATTCAAAGAATTATCTTACAGGATTTTTGTAGAATATTATTTTGACTATTCAGAATATTTTTCAGAACACATATAATTACATGAGAGTGAATAAGGATTGTTTTTTCTATCTTGATCAGTGTTGAAGCTTATTAAAGATCCAGTTGAATCCGTTCAGAAGTAGGGCTTTTCTGACGTTTTCCAATTTTCCATTTTTTGGATATTTTTCAAAATTATGGATTATTTTATTTTCTCACCTCGTTTTGCATGCCATGCACCGGTTAGAGTGCCACGAAGGTTCTAAGTGAGGTTTGGTGCATTTTTTTGAGCTTAGAACTCTTAGAAATGCATTTCTAGTATTTTTCTCATTTTTTGGATTTTCGGACCAAGAGGACCCAGGTGAGTTCCGCACCCGGATTTTTCATTCGCGGGATTATTTTTATGGTTAAGTGCATTTCATATATAATTATTTGGAGTCATTTACATGATTTAAGTGTTAATTGCATGGTTATAGCATAACTGGGAAGTGTATTTAAATAAAAGGGAAATATAGGCATTTGGTGGGTGCAAAGTTGGACCCACCATTGACCAAGGCTTACATTGAAGGACTAAAGGAGTCTATTTTCTGCACCTTTTCTTCTTCAACAGCCGAGTCTTCCCTTTCTCTCTCTCTATCACTTTCTCTCTCTAAAACCCCAAGTTTTAAGCTCCGATTTAATCATCTTCTCTTAGGAATTAAACTTTGCCAAAGATGGCAGAGTTAATGAGGTCAACGAGGGCTACGATTTAATCAAAGCCGATTTTCTGTTGGACCATTTTGGATTTGTCAAATTTGGGAGCAAATTTAGGACTTTTTCTCAATCTTTGAGGTAGGGGTTTCTAAAGCCCATAATCTCTATTTTTGTGAATTAATTCTCTTGTATTGTGTTTATAGTAAGTGTAATTGTGAAGTTTGTTCATGGCTATTAGGGCTTCTATATATGTGAAGCATGTTAGTTGTGTTCAATGTGACAAATATTGTGTTAAATTATATGCTTATTTTAATTGTTATGAAGATTTATGCTTGATTGATACAACTACATGCTTTACATACCTAAAATGCCTTGAATTGAGAAATTGAGAGCATGATAATTGTTGTGTTAATTTAATCCCAAAACATACAAGTATTGTTGTAGTTTTGGTGTAAGGAATTTCATGTTGGCATAACAATGAAATGCATACAACATTCATTCATTGGCATTGGGTGAGAAATGGGAAATTAATTTTTGAATTGAGAACTTGACTTTGGGAAAGGTTTTGAAAAGATGTTTGAGAATACCGGATGGCAAGGAGTCAATTTGTATCCGTGGCGTTAATGGCACCTAGAGGGAACGTAGGGAAACTGCCCTATGTGTGGTTGAGCTACTTAAGCCCCAAATGACGTTAAGGAGTTGCTTTAGGTCATGGATAGTTAGCCAATCCTTGTCTCGTGGCATCGGTGAGTCACCTCGGGCCGAGTTACACTAACAGTTTGATGGTAATTGTGTTGGCAAGGATTTTGAAAAATGGAGACTGACATTGGCATTGCATCTCATTGCATTTATGGGACTTAGATTGTATAATGATTATTTTCCTCAAAATAAGCATGACTCCCCCTATTTCTATATCGTATGCTTTGTGTGTGATTCATAGGATCATTAACGAGTGTGTTTTAGGCACCTCCTACTAAACTGCTGTGCTCACCCATTTATTATCATTTTTAGGTCATGGCGAAAAAGTAATTGGCGACGAACCCTCACAAGCCTAGTTAGGGTTAATGAGTGCATTTTTGTAAACTTTTCTACTTAAATGCTTAAGCTCTAGTATTATTTTGTAAAGTATTTTAATTGTGGCATCATGAGCCCTAACTTATAACCATATTATTTTGATGTAAATTTAAGCTTTGTAATGGCTATTAAAGTAAGCATGAACTATGTTACTAGTTTGAATGAATTGAATGGAAATGAACTGTTTTAATGCCTATATTGATGTTTAATGTTAATGGAATGGCTATTTACACTTGTTGTGAGCTGGGATAGGCATTAAAGGTCAATATAACCAAATAAATGACCACGATTAGGTTTTAGGACTAAAAAGGGGCAAGCGCCCCATTTTCTGAAAACCCCCGAGCGCTCGAAGCAGGTGTCCGAGTGCTCGGCTAGCATGCCATGTGCACGCTAGCTTATTCTGCTCGTGCACAAGGGGTAGTGCGGATCTCTTCCAAGCGCTCGGAGGGCCTTTCCGAGTGCTCGATATTAGATAGTGCACATTATTTTTTCAACCTCCACTATTAGGCCCAAGTTTTACCATAGGTCCTACATAACCCCCATGATATATGGATTCTTATGGCCGCATTCGGATACCAGTAGGATCGATGGGCCGAAAGGTTATTTTTACCTTTTTTAACTCTAGAAGGGGTGACTTCAATCCAAATTTTTTTCGTTCAATTTCAAGTGACCCCAAATGACTAATTATAACTTAGAATACAGTTATAAGGTCTCCAATGTGCTACACGGTCCAAAAAGATTGAATTACCCTTATAACCCTAATTGAACCGATTTAAGGATTATGTCAATTCTTTCAACCGTAAGTGAACTATTTTTATTAGTAATGATCATTATGACATTATTATGGCATGTAATACACTTTAATGTTCAAAGGAACCATTTACCCTTGGCTGGTTCCGGGTCGAGTTAGAACCCGGTTAGTGTTTCGGACCCCGGGTTTAGGTCCTTACAAAGTTGATATCAGAATAATGATTCAAAAACCATTATAACAATGGGTAGAGGCTTACTTAAGGTTGTGTGAAAGTTGATGTGTAATGTTTACGTGCTTATATGTTAACGTGTTATTATTTGAAAACATGATTACTTACTTATATGACTATATGTTTAGTTGCATAAGTTGATGTATTTGTTGCATGACCATGCATGCTAAGTGTTAAAGGATTTCATTTCATATTGAGTTATTTATGTGAGGACGTTATTCACGGTCGGAGTTTAGTGTCAGTGGTATTGATTCGTTTTCTCATTTTATCACTTTATACCACCATGAAAGAATCCACGAGGAGTTAGCTTCAGGTCAATAACAGGTGATGTTGGGAAGAATTCTGGCTCTAATCCCGTGGAGCAAGTGGATGAGGACACACTTCTTAGGGACTTAGATCTTTTTAGACTTGTTCCCGCTAAAAGGGATGATGTTTGTTGTAAGATGTTCTGCGGGGTACGGTTGCCACTATTTTGTAACCGATACCCTAACCAGAACCACAACTAGTGGTTCAACCGGAAGACACGGAGATAGAGAAATGTCTCAAGTTGATTTCTAGGTTTGTTAAGTTGATACCCATGATGCTTAAGGGTGATCAAGGCACTATGGTTGCAGATGATTAGTTTGATCAAGTGAAGAAGCACTTGTTAACTATAGGTATGCTGAATGATCACTTGAAGATCATCTTGGCCACTTATAACTTTTTAAAGGATGCAAAACTATGGTGGAAGTCAGTTTCCAACCGGTATGATGTTGAGGCGATGAACTGGGATACATACAAGGAGTTGTTCTACGATAAGTACCTCCCGATAACTAAGAGATGGGAATTAAGGAGGGAGTTTGATCTCCTTATTCATGGCAACATGACAATGACCAAGTATGAAAACAAGTTCACATCTCTCTCTCACTTTGCTCCCGATATAGTGATGGATGAGGTGGACAAGACTTGAAAGTTTGTCGTTAGCCTTCACTATAGTATAAGGTTAGCTTTGACAAATCAGAACCTAAATATTGAAAGTGGTAGAGAGGGACTTGATTATAGAGGCAGAAGCAAAAGATAAGAATGTGAATTGGGAGTAAAGGTAATAGAAGAGGAATGTAGGGCCATCATCTGAGGGGCACACAGGAAATAAGCATAAAGGTAGTTCATCTCAGTTCCAGGGGTAAGAGCCTGCATAGTCTGCTCCTATTACTCATATAGCAATTGGGTCAGTTAGGAGTGGTGTCATTTGTTTTCAATGCAATCAATATGGACATTACAAGTCCAAGTGTCCACTATTATATACAAGTAAAGGAGCTTATTTTGGTTATGGCCAGCAGGGCCATTCGGCAAGGGATTGTCCACATAGGTTTGGATGCACAGATAGTGGTAGAGAGACACAGCAGAGGTTGGCACAGTCTGCTATAGTTCATTTAGGTTTTAGACCACCGCCACCACCACAGCCTGATATGTCTTCTCAGGGTTCACGACCAGCTAAGAGGAATACCCAGCTATGATTGTATAGAAGTCGGGTATTCAAGTTAGCGATTCACAAGCACAAGCACCTCAGGGGTGTCTATATAGTTGTTCCAGCAGACACATCCTCTAGTCCATTAGTTCTTTGAGATGTATTCCCAATATTTGGTTCTTGGGCTTGTGTGTTGTTTAATTCTAGTGCATCTTATTCTTTAATATGATCATCATTTACACTAGCAACAAGTTTAGAGGTCGGTTACCTAGATCAGGCGTAGTGTGTGGACATGCCAGTTGGAGTTTTATTGTCCTTGAGTAGAGTTGTGAGGGATTGCATTATTGTTATAGCCAGAAGGACATTTATATTTGATCTTATCCTTCTCGAGATGACTAATTTTGATGTCATTAGTGGGATGGACTGGTTAGCTTATGCTACAATTAATTGCTTTTGAGGTAGAAACATAGTTTATACTCCCGAGGGAGATTGCTTTTTTCTATTTTTTGGAGATTGGAGTCATTTCCACACTTCATCATTTTACGGGTTTAGCAAACAGAATCAATGTGACTTCTTTTTGGTTAGCCTCTTAGCAGAAGAATAAGATGTTGTGGAGGAGAGTTGTCCAGCAGTTGTTTGTGACTTATTGGATGTTTTTTGGAGGACTTGATGGAATTACCACCTAGAAGAGAGGTTAAGTTTGCCATTGATTTGATGCTGGGTATCGCGCTAATTTCTATTGCACCATATCGTATGGTACCGACAGAATTGGAAGAGTTGAAGAAGCAAATTGAAGGCTTTTGGATGAAAGGTTTCATCCATCCGAGTGTTTCACCGTGGGGAGCACTGATCTTGTTTGCTAAGAATAAAGATGGTTCTTTGAGGTTGTGCATCAATTACCGAAAATTGAATCATGCCACCATTAAGAACAATTAACCTTCACCAAGGATAGATGATTTGTTTAACTAGTTGAGATGAGCTTTTTGTTTTTCAAACATTGACTTATATTCTGGATATTATAAGTTGCGAGTTAGGGATGAGGATAGCTTAAATATGGCTTTTCATATACAATATGGACATTATGAATTCCTTGTTATGCCTTTTGATTTGACTAATGCGGTGGCATTCATGGACTTAATGAACCGTCTCTTCCATGATTATCTTTACCATTTTTTGGTAGTGTTCATGGATGGTATCCTTGTGTATTCATGATCTCAGGAGGAGCATGAGATCCATTTGGAGACGGTTTGCAGTTTTTAAGAGAGCACCATTTGTATGCAAAATATGAGATGTGTGAATTTTGGCTAGAAAAGGTAAATTTTTTGGGACTGTTGATTCTTCAAAGATAGAAGTAGTTTTGAATTGGGAGTATCCCAAGAATGTGTTTGAGATCCGGAGTTTAATGTCCCAGATTTTTTTGAATTTTTATTTTATATATTTTTCATGCCTCGTTTTGCATGCCACGCGGACTCCGAAGGCTATTTAGGTCATTTTCTTGAGCCAAGGGTTTTGGAAGTCTATTTTAACTATTTTACGTCAATTTGAGGTGATATGATTGATTTTTGAATTTTTTGGAAGTCAGGACAATTTCCGGGCTCGGGAACCTCTCCCAATTTTCCCATTTTAGAGAAGGCCATTATAGACACTTTATATATATGTATATGTATATGTATATCTATAAGTTAGAGGAAAATATTTATGGGACAAGAAAGGTAGTGCATGGTTTAAGGGAGGGTATAATGGTAACTTTTCATAAAGTTAGTAACCGTGGGAGGTTGATACTTGGCATATTTGGGCCACAAGGCAAAAAGGAAGACAAGCCAAGACCCTCTCTTCTCCTAATTCTTGACCAACTCTCTCTTTAATCCTTCTCCTTCTCTCTCTACATCTATCTATACACATAAATGTCTTATATGTTACAAACTTCCATTTGAGAGGGTTAGAGTTAAATTTTGAGGAAGAATAAGAAGGGAAAGTTGGAGAGCTTGGTAAGGGCTTCCATTTGGCACTCATATTGCTAGGGTTTGGGGAATTCAAAATTAGGGCTTGCATTAGGGCTTATTTAGCTAAGCATATTTGAGGTAGGGTTTGTTCTAAGACTTTAAGCTTTGCCTTTCATTGAAGATCATTATCATATTTAAATTTTTAATTCTATGTGAGGTCATAATAGTGAGATGATTTTGTGTTAAAGCATGCTTATGTGAAAGGAATGTACTATTCTTTGTTGAATTTAAATGCTTGTTTGATTATGTTACCATGACTTGTGTAAAGAGCATGCATATTGTCAAATGATGGAGTAATGATACGTTATTAGTTGATTTCCTATCAAATGTATTGCTTGTAACTATATTATGAGAATGCCACACTTATATTGAATGTCTTGAGAATGCCTTGTTATGTCGTTATTGTTGCAAGGGGAATTTTAAGTTTAATTGATAAAACGGATACATTAATATGGTATAATAGGAAAGAGGAACGAGGAAAGGTTTGAAATGAAATTTTATAAAAAGAATCAGATTTCATGAGTTTGGTACTAACTTTCACCTAGAGGGACCGTGTACCCAAATGGTCTTCGATTTAGAGGCGTAAAGTTGATTAACAGGCCCCAAATGGTCTTCGATTTAGAGGCCACGGATAGTTAATCAATCTCGCTTTCATAAAGTCAGTCAGTGACTCTCGGTGTGAGTTAGGGTCGGTAGAGACCAAGTCAGGGACATGGTGCATTGTATTACATTTTTATACATACTTTTGATAAGTTATATATTTGATATGATGAGAATGATTATATGACTTAAATGCAATAGAAATCCTGATGCATAACCACGGTTTCTTTTATTCCCATCAAGTGTTTCATGGCTCAAGGGAGTCCAAAGTTGACGCTTTATGCAACTTCTGCTGAGCCTTTGTGCTCACCCCTTCCTTTAACATTTTTCAGATCACGGCAATGACTTGGTTGATGATGGACTTCATTAGCCTAGTTTATGTCATTAGAATAATCTCTTGTAGACTTATTCTTTTGGGATGTTATTTGTCTAATTTGGGCATGTAATTGATAAGGATGACAACTACGTTTTCACTTTCAAGTTTTGGGACAGTATGCAATTTAATGTTATATTTTGAACAATTATAATGTATGGATGATGTTGTGGGAGTGTATCTATGTTTTTATGATTGATTTAGGACAAGTTTTAAAGTGTATGGATGACCGCGTCAATTAAGCCGTTTCTACAAAACGCTAAACTAGGTGTAGTGAATGTGTGGTTTAAGAAAAGCCTTTTTGTGTCAAATTTAAATTTATAAAAACCACTACCGACACTACTACTAACGTAGCAAGAGTGAGTAGGGATCGTCCCAAGGGATTGCGGGCGTATCAAGTTGTGAAATTGTGGGAATTAGGGTTAGTAGGTCGAATGATCACACAAATGGTTGGTTGATTAACTAAGTTGATTGCACACTAATTAAAACAATATAAAATAATAAAGAGTAAATGAGAGAGAGGTCTTGGGGTGTAGAGATCACCACCAAGCAATGCATTACAATACTAATAACAAGTGTCTAATTGAGGGAGATAAGGGTGTTGCAACATTGATATAGAAGACTATTTTTTAGTTTGAGGAATTGGGTCTCCAATATTGAAGATTATAGCTTCCTCTTTTCATGATATAGAAGACTATTTTTTAGTTTTGCATTTTGAGCTTGTTTGCCTCGGATTCTAGATGAACAATCCTCTAGTGAGGTAGGGGTTGTACTGTGTTTATACTCTTGCTTTTGTTTCTTGCTTCCCTTGTTGTGATATTTATTTTATGTATGTAAACTGATATTCTAGGATGATATTAGATAT
The DNA here is from genome assembly GCA_025631255.1 of Cornus kousa. Taxonomy (NCBI): domain Eukaryota; kingdom Viridiplantae; phylum Streptophyta; class Magnoliopsida; order Cornales; family Cornaceae; genus Cornus; species Cornus kousa. The sequence continues at coordinate 10,897 of JAOTQH010237929.1, forward strand.
ATTTTGATTGTATCTAACCTAGTGTGTCATTTTACACAAGGCTTTTTTATGTTTACTCACTTGTATAATTGTAGTTATACTTTGTAAAATTGGGAATTTCATGTGTGGAATTGTAGTTGTTACCATGATATTCTTATATAATTATTGTTCTAAATTGTATTGTGAGTTTGTAATATGCCATTGTTAATTTATGGATTTAATGAGTACCACGTGAGCATGATTAAAATCTTTATGTTGGTTACCTAGTATCTAGGTTACATTGATTCATTTGGTGATGACCAGAAATCACATGATTATGTTAATGTAACCTTGGTGATTTTAGTAAATTATTGTTAATACTTTAATTGAGTAATTAATACTATGTTGTGGTTAATTTCATGGACTTGGAACTTATTCTTTATTAACTTGAAATGACATCATATGTTAATAATGTATATATATACAACTTGTATTAATTTAAAGTCATTTAAAGTTGATTTAAATTCTAGAGAAATTAATTAATTTGTTTAATTAATTTTTATTTAAGTGTTCCATTCATTTAAATAAATATTTGACTTGATATATGTAATAACCATGACATGATCTTTAACATATATTATTTTGAAATTTTTTGGATGAGATTTGAAATCTAAAGAAATTAATCATTTTATTTAATTAATTTCCTTTTTTATTATATTAATGATTTAACCATGTATTTGATGTTGTTTACATGTTTAAATCATAAATTTAGACTTGTATTATATTTATAAGAATATGTTTTTCAATATTGATAATATTGTTGTGGTGTAACGAATCGCACATTGAAGATTCGATATGTGATGTTATATTTGCTAAGTGTAACGAATCGCACATTGAAGATTTGACATTTTTCATGCCATTATAGTTGAGGACTTAGGGCATGTATTGTATGTTTCTAAGATTTGGTTGTACATGGTAGATAGCTTATTGCCTTATATATTCATGTTGATATATACTTTTGTATACAACTTGTTGATTTTGGAAACTTGGGATTTGAATTTGGTTAAGTGCTTTTGGTATATATGTGTATACAATTGTTACACTATTTTGTTGATTTTGGAAACTTGGGATGTCATTGTCTTGACTATGATTAGAGTATGGCTCTAGGGCGGGAGGTAAGAGTTTTCCCCACACGTGCGCACTAGGTTAGTTCTTGGTGGGCTAGTAACCTAAAGTAGCTATTATTGTTCGATTTGATCTGACGTGATATCCAAGTATTTCCACTTTTGGTTGATTTCGCATTCTAAATTTCAGGTTGATAACTTTGAGAATTTATATCTTGTTGTGATGTGTTGGATGTTGAAATATTGTTTAATTGCATAAATGTTGTGGTTTATGTTGAATGGTTCTAACGTAGCATAGGAATGATCCTATAGGCTCATTTTGGGCATAGACGTTAGGTGGAATGCACCACATGTAACCATTTGCTTACGTTACAAGTTGATATAACCTAGGGTTGTAACTTGTCTTGTTTTATGAAACCTTGTTAAAACAATTGATCTAGAAATTGTTTGAGATAACCAGACCTTCTCAACCACACTGATGTCAAACAAAAAACAGACTTTGAGGCGTGTATTCACTTTCCTAAAAGTGTTATTTGCCCCACTCAAAATTGAGTTTGCTAGAAGGTTCCGTAGCAAAACACTCACAGGATACAACAAAGCCTGAATTCCTGCAGTTAGTAATACTGAAGGAATTTCCTAAACACTCTTTAAAACTGTTATGACTAGATACAACACAAGAAAGAAAACAGAAAAAGTATATTCAGAATGTGTTGCACCATCGCTATTTATAAACTTTCAAAAGTTGCAAACCAAAAAGTCACATATCTTCTGAATAGTTGTAATCTATTCAGGAGTTGCAAATCAAAAGTCATATATCTTTTGAATAGTTGTAACCTATTCAGGAGGTGAAAATCAAAAGTCATGTACCATCTTAATAGTTGCAACCTATTTAGAAGGTGCAAACCAAAAGTCACGTATCATCTGAATAGTCGCAACCTAAAACCAAAAGTCACGTACACACACACACACACACACACACACACACACACACACACACACACACACACACACACACACACACACACACACAC
>JAOTQH010237939.1:0-13009 GCA_025631255.1 Cornus kousa
CTTTTGATTAATCCCATACTCTTCAAGCACCTCCCTTACTTGCTTACTATCGAGATTAGTTCTGTTGTCCATAATGATTGATCTCTACACACCAAAACGACAGATAATGTTATTCCATATTAAGCGTCTCACATGAGTTTGGGTTACGCTAGGATATGGCTCTACCTCCACCCATTTGGTAAAGTAGTATGTTGCCAGCAGAACGTACTTGTTCTGCGACCTAGCTGTCGATAGAGGGCCAACCACATCCATCCCCCACTGCGCGAAAGGCCATGGTTGGGCCATTACGTGTAGGTCTTCAGGTGGTTGGTGGATCAATGGTCCGAACCTCTAGCATTTATCGCACCTTCGAGAGAATTCTTCTGCATCTCGCGACATGTTCGGCCAGAAATATCCCTGTGTCATTATTTTATGTGCTAAGGATCGTCCTCCTAAGTGATTTCCACAAACACCCTCATAAATGGTGCACAAGATCTCCCTAGCTTCTGTGGGAGTAAAGCACTTCAAGTATGGACCTACGAAAAATCATCTGTACCGCTAATTATGAACAATAGCATACTTCGCAGCATTTGACCCGATCTTCCTTGCTTCATCTCTTTGCTCGGGTAATACACCGTCCCTTATGAAAATCAGAATTAGATCAATCCAGCTTGGCTCATATGGTTTGACATTGACTTGCTGAGCGTCTAAACTGGTCAGTTCATCAAAGATGGATGGCTGGTACAACACATCAACCGGGATGACCTTAGCCAAAGTTTCGCCAGAGCTGGAAACACTACAGGCCAAGCGATCCGCATCCTCATTGCACTCCCTTGGCAACTGTATGAACTTAATCTGTTCAAAATATTTCACCTCGCACAGAACTGCTGAGCGGTAGGCTTCCATTGTCTCATCTTTGGCTTTATATTCCCCAGTTACTTGCCGAACGATCAGCTGTGAATCGCTATAAGCAACTAGACTCTTGATCTTCAGCTCTTCAGCCAGCTTTAGGCCAACTAGCAATGCCTTGTACTTTGCCTCATTGTTAGTTGCTTTGAACTCAAGTCTGATCGCCTGACTTAACGTGGTGCCCTCAGGTGTTTGCAACTTGATCCTAATTCCTGCCCCCATTTGGTTTGATGAGCTATCAACATAGAGTTTCCATAAGGAGCATATAGAGTCTTCTTCTAAGTCTTTAGCATCACATTCCAGCAAGAAATCAACCACTGTATGACCCTTAATTGCTGTTCTAGGTTCATACATAATGTCAAATGAGCTCAACTCTATGGCCCATTTTATCATTCTTCCTGACAGGTCTGGCTTGTGCAAGATAATTCTTATAGGGAAAGTAGTTAAAACGAAAATTGGATGGGATTCAAAATAATGTCTAAGCTTCCTTTTCGCGTTGACTAGCGCCAGGATCATCCATTCGGCCTTTGAGTACTTTCTTTCCGGCTTGGCCATTGTTTTGCTAACATAAAACACTGGGAACTGCTTTCTTTCTTTACAATGGATTAGAATGGTACTTGTTATGATGCTAGATACCCCAAGGTACACACAAAGCTTTTTACCTGGCTCGGGAGCTGACAGGACTGGAGGGTTTCGCATATATTCTTTTAAGCTGGTCAAGGCTTGTCACTGTTCATCCCCCCAGGCCTGCCTTCCATGATCCCGTATTATATCAAAGAACAGTTTGCAACGATCTGAAAGCTTAGAAATAAACCTACTCAATGCAGCTATCCGTCCTGTGAAGGCTTACACTTCTTTGATCATCTTTAGTTCTGCATTCCTGAGCAGGGCTCCTGCTTGGGCTGGGCTAGCTTCAATTCCTCTACGATTAACCACATATCCTAAGAATTGACCTGAGCTTACGCCGAACAAGCACTTGGTTGGATTAAGCTTCATTCTATACTTTCTTAACACACCAAACACCTCTTGCAAGTGCTTGAGGTGATCATCCTTCCTTTTGCTCTTTACCACCATGTCATCAATGTAAGCCTCTACGGTTCTTCCCATTTGACTCTTAAAGATCTTGCTGATCAACCTCTGGTAAGTAGCTTCAGTATTCTTTAGTTCAAATGGCATGACTCTGTAGTAATAGGTCCCCTGTTCAGTAACAAAGGAAGTATTCTCTTCATCATTCGGATTCATGGGGATTTGATTATAGCCTGAGTAAGCATCTAAGAAAGTCAATCGTTCATATCCAGTGGTAACATCCACCATCTAATCAATCTTCGGTAATGGGAAACTATCCTTCGGGCAAGCTTTATTTAGGTTGGTGAAGTCAATACGCACTCTCCATTTTCCATTCTTCTTCTGCACAACAACGATGTTGGAGAGCCAAGTGGGATACTAAACTTCTCTTATGAACCCTGCATCCAACAAACGATCAACTTCTTTAACTATAATTTGGTTGTGCTCTGGAATGAACCTTCTCTGCTTCTGCCTTATAGGCTTTGTGTTCGGGTCTACATTGAGGGAATGGCAGGACACAGAAAGGATGATTCTTGGCATGTCTGAATGAGTTCAAGCGAATACATCTGCGTTCTGAGTCAAGAAGTCAATTAACCCTTGTTTCTCCCCCTCTGCAAGTGTGGATCTTACTCGTGTAGTTTGGTCTGGCTTCTCCCGATCGATCTGCACCTCAACGAGAGGTTCTTCGGTCAAGGCCAAAGGCTCCTCCTCCCCATTCGGGTTGGGTGGAGGCTCCTGTAATTGCTATTTTGGGCTAGCAGGTCGGATTGGTGTTTTTCCCTTAATAGTAGATTTCAAGGTTACAGAATAGCACTCCTTAGCCGTGACCTGATCTCCATGAATATCAATCACTCTGGTCCCGTCAGGACCCAAACATCGCACCACTTGATGCAGAGTTGATGGAACACCTTGATGTGTATCCAGCCTCTTCCCATCAAAAGGTTATAAGATGGATAAGTCTCAACCACCACGAAACTTTCTGTCAGAGCTCTTTCAACAGCTTGTACTATCAATTCCACCATGCCAATGGGTTCCACTCATTTCCCATCGAACCCCAGCAACGGATTTCCTGTGGGTTTGAGCCTTTTTGGCTTGATCTCGAGCCGGTCAAACGTGACTTTAGGCATGACATTTGCGCTACTCCTGGATCAATTAGTACTCTCCGTACTAGGCATTCTGTAACCGTTAAGTTGACTACCAGTGGGTCATCATGAGGAGTCTAAACGTGCAACAGATCTATTCTGTCAAATTTTATTTGCGCGGATGCACTTTGCTGGTGCAGAGCATGCACACTGCTTACCCTCCTCTTCATCTGTGCTTGGCAAAGACATGTTCTGGGCAGTTCTTCTGATTCTGTGTCTTGTTCAGGTCAGCTATGGATTGTATTTATGATCCGAACAGGCTGGGCGTTCTGTTGGTGTGGCTTCTGATTCCTCTTGACTTGCTCGGCTAGTCGGCTCTGCTCCATTGCCAGCCCTTAAACATATCCTGCCAATTCCCCTCTGGCTATTAACATCTCTACTTGTCTCCTTAAGTTCCTGCACTCGTTAAACTGATGGCCAAAGTCACTATGGAAAGTACAGTGTTTAGACTAGGGCTGCAACTCAAGCGGGTTGGGCGGGCTGGAGACTTAATTCGGGTTCAGCCCATGTACAAAATCTTTTGCCCAAGCCCAGCCCAAGCCCACCTAGAGCCCAATCCCAGCCACCTAAACCCAGCCCATACTTAACTTCTTTTGCCCAAGCCCGCCCATGAGCCCACGCCTCTGTATTCAGAATGTAAAAAATAAGAAATTTGTGCAACTACAAGGATTTGAATAGCATTCCTCCAAGAGGAATCACACACACACTACCAGCTAAGCTATTAAACACTCGTGAAATAACATAGTTTTAAAATAAATATACCATTTTCGGGCTCGGGCTGGGCTTCGGGCTTTATATAATATCAACCCAAGCCCAACCCGAATTTAATTCGGGCTTAAAATATCTAGCCCAAGCCCAAACCTAGAACAGAAAAACACTGCCCAAGCCCTGAAAATTTCAGGCTGGGCTCGGGTAAATTCGGGTTGGCCCAGCCTGAGTTACAGCCCTAGTTTATAATGGTCTCTCTGCTCAAGAGGTTGCCTAATTGGTAAAGGAGGTCAGAACTTATCTTTGTTTTCTTAGTACAGCTTTGCTAGAGTAACCTTCAACGGAGTGACCAGCTCCTCTTCTCTAGGCCTCTTCTCTGCCTTCCAGGAGGTCTGTCGTTGTGGTGGGGCTTGTTTTTGCCGAATCTTAGCTTTGGACTTCTCTTTTGTTGAGATAATTGATGTCTTCCTTGCATTGGCTACCTCTTCTTCTTCTAAACGGATGAAACCGTCAACTCTTTCGTTCAGCTCGTCTATGGTCTGTGGTGTGTTCATCACCAGGCTTGTGTGGAATGGTGTTGCACGAGTCATTGCTAGTTTGAATGCCTGAACCGCTGTGGATGGATGGCATTCAATCACCATGCTCTTGGTTAGGTTGAACCTGGTAAGAAAGGCTTGGAGACGCTCATCTTTATGCTGCTTCATCATGAATAGACTTAAGATATCTTTTGCCGGGCGCTTATTCCCATAGTACTGGCTTATGAATCGGTCACACAAACTTCGAAAACTATCCACTGAGCCCATCTGCAGGTTCTTAAACTAGTTGAGCGCCGGTAAAGCTAAGCTTGTAGGGAAGCATTTACACATTAAGGGATCATTCTCCATGTTCAAAACCATCTTCAACTGAATGTGATACACATGATCAATTGGATCGGTCATTCCATCGAATAGAATAAAAACAGGCATGGAAAACTTCCTCGGGCTCAGGGCGTTTAGGATCTCGTCAGTGAATAGCGAATTAACCGTCCATGCTGCTGAACAGAGGGCCTCATTCTCTCTTTGAAACCTTGTGACGAGTCTTTGATCTGAAGGCCTTCTTTCTGAACTCCTGTAATCGTATGTAGCCATTGAAGGCCGATTAGGTGAATCGAACGACCTTTCCTCAGTAAACTCCTTTTGCCACGGCGAGTTAGTCCTGTGATGATCAAACTCGATTGCCTGTTCTTGATTGTGCCTTTCTTGATACAGATTGAAGGCTGTTGCTTCTTCCAGCCTAATCTGCCCACGATGTGGATCTAGATGAACAAATCATTCTTGATCTTCAACTCGACAAGCATTTGGCTATAAATTTTCCAGCCTGATCTCCGCGTTGTGAAGATCCACGTGGTTATCTTCTTCTTGCTCGCCTTGATGCGCTTCATCAAGCTGTACGCCTCTTTCCCCCACCGGAAGCGGCCATGGTACAGTCGGAGCTTCTCTACGCTCCATTCCAGCTCTCAATTCTGCATTCTCTTTTCTGAGAGCTTCAATCATGCTCATTAGTTCATCAAGCTTCATCTGCTGGCCGTTCTCTACTGGATTTGAACTCTCACCACCTATCATCATTCTTGATTGGAGTAAAGGCATTAATCATAAGTTCTTGATCAGATCTGAGCTCCGCTAATGCGAATCGCGTCAGATCTAGACTCGAATTCATCGGACTCCGCTTACAGTTCACCGGATCTAAACTTCTGCTGTTGTGAACTTGCTAGATTTAGTTGTATCACATAAGTCAAAATTGCGTAGATCTGATGCCAATTCCTCAGAATCACCAGAATCAAAGCTCTACAAAACAAATCACGACCTCTCGTATCTGAATTCTACTCTCAGATCTCAAGCTTCGTCTTCACCAACTAATCGGAATCAATATGATGTTGATCACCTGTGACCAAACATCAATTGATTCCCACAGACGGCGCCAATTGAAGATGCAAGAAATTTCACTCCATTCTAGAGAGAGAGAATTCTCACACTTCAAAATTTTCCAACCCCTTTTCCCTCTCTCTTCCGTCTATTTATAGATGGTTACAAGCTCTTATCCTATTTTTTCACTGACTGTGTCGTGATGGGCTGGCTTTGTCCTTTCCCATATCCTTTGAGCCCACTTCCTTTTACTCCTCTTCAGGTCCATTCCTTATTCTCTTTGCTTTGGGCCTGCTCGGTGTAGGTTGGCCTTGCTCCGATTACGATTACCCAGCCTGTTTTAATCATCTTGACCCAAATCGGGCCCAGGTCATTTAAGGTGTCTTCAAACACAAATTACCAATTTATCTATTTATTATGATTTTTTATTATTTTTTAATTAATATGAGGTGTTTAGAAAAGTTTCTCAAATTACCTATTTATTATGAGTTTTTTAATAGAATAGGAATTAATGTGTGATATTATAAGTTTTTTAATAAAAAGAAATTATGGAGGGAAAATTCCCTACCAATCATAATACACCACATGTCAATGAGTGTAAAGCCCAACTTTAACCAAAATAGCCTTGAAGCTCAACACAAACCAGAGGCCTATAAAAAAAAAAACCTAAAAGAAGGTCAAGTTGGCCCAACTGAAGAAAGAAGGTCCGTTTAACAGGAAGCAGACCAATGAATGCCCAAGATCGGCACATTTGAGTTTCCATAACACCCACAATAAAAGAGAATGCCGCAAAATAAAGGGCCATGAATGCCCACATCCAAAAACCGCCAATAATGGCTCCATATAAATCTCTTTACAGACGTATAAATAAAGCATGAATAAGAAGATAAATCCATCAAATTCCAATCACATTGCTCTTATTGTTAAATTTGTTTATTGTCTCTGTTCTATTGTTCATAATTCCTTTGATATAATTTCTTAAGTGTTCGGGTGTGAAAAATTGCACCTACACTTTGGCGCCGTTGGTGGGAAGCGCTTACAAAAAGCCTTTTCACTATCACTTTCATGCGACATTGCTCTAGGATGGCGATAGGATCAGATGCTGCACAAATACAACAGCATGAAATCATTCAGAAGATGCATGAAGAGATGCAAACAGAGTTTGACATCTTTCAACAAGCCAATGAAGCCAGTACTGAGCAAATCAATGCACTGAAACAAAGCCAGCGAAGCCAACATAGCATAGATAAATGGTCTGTGTGAAGAGAATAAAGGTCTTTGGGCTATCGTTCAATAAAACGATCCACCAATAGTCTCTCAACCCAAGCGCCAGAACAAGCCAACAGATCCACCCTGACTCAATAACCCTTCTCTACAGCAGAAGGCTCCACGGCAGTCGTTTAACGTCCAAAATGACACTTTGACTCGAAACAATACTGAAGAAATAGCAAGTCAATCCCGCATCCCGGCAGATTCTACGATAGGAAAACCTCGAACCACAAAAGTCCCAGCCTCAAAAGATCTTGCTAAATCGGGAAGAAAAAATGTGTGGGTCCAAGTTGGCGATCAACAATCGCCAGGGAATGATTTCATTGCCAAATTTCGAAGGAAAATGGATGAACGTATCAAAGGGCTGAAGGCCCGAACACCCTAGGACATGGCGAGGGAGTTCACTGCTTTTATAGTCAAAACTCCATTTACAGATGAAATAGAACAGGTTGCAAGGCCTAAAAAGTTCACAATGCCAAAGTTCATCAAGTTCAACGGAACCGGAGACCCCCTCCAGCATCTCGACCACTACACCCAGGAGATGACCCTAGAGGAGCGAAACGATCCCTTAATGTGCAAAATCTTTTCGTCCAATCTGACAAGAGTAGCCCTGGAATGGTTCAAGAACCGACCATGCAAATCAATCTCAAACTTTGAGACACTACGTATTGCATTCCTAGCCCAGTATTGCGAAAACAAGAAAAAGAAAAGAAAAAAAAAATCATTGTTAGTCTCTTCACGATTCGGCAGATGAACGGGGAAGGCCTACAAACCTTTCTCACTCGATTCAACATGGAATCCTTAGGCATCCCAGATTGCAACCTGGATATGGCTATATAAGCATTCAAGATAGGCATGGTACAAGTACACGCATCCATTCTTCGCTAGTGAAAAAGACTCCAGCCAATATGTCGGAGTTAAATTCAAGAGCGCAAAATTACATCAGACTCGAAGAGAACGAGATAACAAGGCAGCAGAGGGCGACGCTGGTCATGGTAGAAAGCCCATTGAAGGAACGCTTGAGCACCTCAAGAGCCCAACGAGAACCCCCGAGCATTGAACGAAAAGCTCCTGAGAAAAAATCTCGAACAACCGAGACGATAACACCTCTCAAAGTTACACTGGCAAGATTGTATCAGGAAACTAAAGGCAGGAACATTTTCCAAATCCCTCCACCAATTAAACAGACAATGGAACAGAGGGACCAAAGTAAGAACTGTGCATTCCATAGTGATTTTGGGCACCTACCAAATGATTGTAGGAATCTGAGAAGATAGGTGGAGGCATTAAAAACCAATAGTGAATTGGCCGATTATCTAGCCAACTTAGCCCAGAGACAATCTGAGCAAGCCAAACTAGCCCCAAAAGCTACAGCAGAAAATCAATCCATTCGGGTTATCAATATGATCCATGGCAGTCTAGAAGAGAACGGGCAGCCAGAGAATTCCTACAGGATTCAACTCAAGCAAGCGCATAAACTACAAAGGGTCGGTGAGATCAATGCAATTGAATGTAGGCTAAGCTTTGCATAGATTTCCTTCCATGAAAAAGACCTTAAGAGAGTACAACATCCACATGAAGATCCACCAGTGATTAGCCTATTAGCAACAAATTGCTTAGTCTAGCGCATACTCGTTGACCATGGCAGTAGCGCCAACATCATAACAAAATTAACATTCGACCAACTGAAACTAGCCTTGGATCAGATCTGCCCCACTGGAAACCTCTTGGTAGGGTTCAATGGGAGAAGGGTAGAACTGATAAGCGTAATCACGCTATTGGTCACTATGGCCAAAAGAACTTTGAAGGAAAACTTTGTGATTGTAGACATCCACCCGACTTATAACCTGCTAATGGGTCGAGGTTAGATCCATCGAATTAAAGGAATCCCATCAACTCTGTATCAAGTCATGAGATGTGTTGGCCCTAACGGGCGAGAGATTATTGATATATGGGGAGATCAGGTGGCAACAAAGGAATGCTACCATACCACAATCAGACCAGATAACAAAGGAAAACAGTTGATGAAATAACAATTACCAAGCTTTTCCTCCCCATGGAGAATAAGGAGCCCGAAGAAGAGTATCTGATTGAAGATCCCCAAGAGGTAATACAGATAGTCATAGGGGAATAACAGAAAGCAACCTTCATAGGGGCACTCCAATCACCTCAGGTAAAAACAGAGTTAACTGAAGTCCTAAGGCAAAATTCTGACATCTTCACCTGGAACCACTGGGACATGCCAGGAATCAGCCCGAGGATAGTATTTCACAGCCTGAATGTGGACCCAAGTTACCACCCTGTGAAACAAAAGAAATGGAGGTTTGCCCTGGAAAGGAATAGAATTATTGCCAAAGAAGTTAACCGACTCTTGGAAACAAGATTCATTCGAGAGGTCCAGTACCCACAATGGTTATCAAATGTAGTTGTTGTCCAGAAGAAAAATGGCAAATGGAGAATATGCATCGATTTTTCAAATCTGAACAAAGCCTGCCCAAAGGACAGCTTCTAGCTACCCAAAATTGATCAAATGGTTGATGCCACGACCGAGTATGATAGACTAACTTTCCTTGATGTCTATTCAGGTTACAACTAGTAATACCCCTAATTTCAGAGATTTATTTTAATTAATCTAATTTTTTTGAATTGCTTATGTGGCTAAGTGTATTTTTTTGTTCTCTTGTTATTGAGTTAATTATTTATTTATTTGAGAATTTAATTAAGTATTTCAATTTTGTGACTAATGTTATTTAAATTATTTATTGTGTTACTCATGTGATTGACACTCTAATTATATGTTGGTTTGCTTGTGTTGAAATTTAATTGTTAATATTTGATTGTTTATTTAAATTGATTAATAGTTTGCTTAATTGCTTAAGTTTAGTTAAGTTAGTAATGGATTAAGCTTAATATATTTAGGGCCTAAGAATAGACCTTGGACTAGTTGGAGAAGTGGGAGTAGGCCTAGTTGGATGGTGCAGGCTAAAGGCCCATGGGTATATTGTACATATGTATATAAATATATATATATATATATATATATATATATTTATAAATTTTATTATTTGGTGATTATATATATATATTATATATATTATTTCATGTATGAGGGTTATTATTATTATTTTTTGGGTAAAGTACAATAAGACCCCCTGAGGTTTGGGGTAAGGACAGATAGATACAAGTTGGCGTATTTTTAGACAATGACACCCCTTCAGGTTTGATAGAGTGGACAAAGACACCCTAACAATGGTGAATTGACGTTGCTACCCTTGACACATTAAATTATCAACTTAAACCATATAACCATTTTTGATTGACTAAAATGCCCTTGGATCAAATAGGTGTAAATGGGTTACCAAGTACAACCCGTCTGAAAACCCATTTTTTATGTCTCCTCACTCGCTTGTTCTCTTTCTCCTCTCAAACCCTAACCCTAACCTAAACAAAGCCGCTACTGCTTTTCCCTCAAACCCACCAACATCTCCATCCCCAAAACCACCCACCACTGTGTATTCACTACCACTGCCACCACGATGACGAGGGAGTCGTAACAAAGCCCCAAAAAAATAGAGGTCGATCAAATCCGTTTGCACGGATCGACCGCAACAGAGCCCAGCAGCGGTTCTGACGAACAAGGAGTGAACGACGATGAAGGGGTAAGCACGACAGTGAAAGGGCACTGGTGGAATTTACTGAGGTAGAAGACGAAAGGCAATGTTGGTGGTCATGTTGGCGGTCATGTTGGCATGCCGGAATACAAAGTGGTGGTTATGGGTTCACAAGGTTTGATTTAAAAATTTGAAATTTATCTTCAGAACTACAAATCTTGGAGTGTATTTTACGAATCTTGGAGTGTGTTTGATTTGAAATTTACGGGCACCGGATTGGAGGTCTCCAATTCCGTCGGCGATGCCGAATTCTTCGGTGAATTCATGACGCAACGGCGAACAGCAACACAGCCCCAAGTGTTCCCGCAAGAAATCGATAGACGAACAAAACTGGTGGTGATAGTGGTGATGATCGGTGGCCTCGACACTACAACGGACATGAAGGAGACAAACAAAATTGGATTTTCCAGAGAATTGAAAAATTAAGTTTTTGTTGTGAATGGGTTTAAATTTGAGTGAGCTGACTCTTCAAATTCAATTTATGTGACTACAGTGAATCAGAAAAGCAAAATTGCTAACAGCGACTTAAAGACGAAGAGTGTCCATTGTCTGGTTTTTGGAAATCTAACTAGATTTCACTGGTTTAGGGCTTTAATGGTGGATGTAAAAGACGACACAAAGAGTCACTTGGAGCTAATTTTAGTATTTTTTGTCCAAACAAGTATGCATATAGTATATATATTATATAGAGAGAGAGGGGGAAAGGGTATTTCGGTCCTCTAATTATTTTGATACCTTTATCATTAAAATTAATCAAATAATAAAGGGTAAAGTAGACTTTTCACATATTTTAGGCTCTGTTTGGATTGCAAATCTTATCAAGGGGTGTCACTGTCCAAAAATAAGTTAACTTGTATCTGTCTGTCCTTACTCCAAACCTCAAGGGGTGTCATTGTACTTTACCCTTATTTTTTTTATTAGGATTAGGAATCTGATGGGGAAAAAGATTACGGTAGGTTAGAATAGTTTTATATACATAATAAGCCAAAGGGCTTATTACGTGAATAGAAGAGGGAGCAGAGAGCGGCATAAAGGAAAGAGGGAGAGAGAGAAGAAAGGAGATTCGGCCAGAGGGAAGAAGGGGGAAAGAGAGAAAAATCCGGCCACCACCTTGGGGAACGATGATAGCACATCATTGCCGGAGTTAGAGAAGAAGATCGGGCTGTTTTAGAAGTGATTTTTGTTAGGGTTTTTAGTCTGAAATCCTTAAGGCAAGTTGTTTTTCTATTCTTCTCCTTTTATTTTGATAATTCACCATCATATGCTAGACTTTAGGACTGAATTAAAGGATTAAAATTGAAATTCAATTGACTTGGAATTATGGAATTTATTGCCTGAAAGCCTGGTGTATGTGTTGATTTATATATGCTGATGTGTTGGTTTTAAATACTAAAATTTCATATTTAATTTCTCTATTTTGATGAACTATGTGTTATATAATTATTGGATTAGTGGAAGTGGTGGGGCTAGGGCTTCGTAACGGGTGGAATGGATGAATTCTTTATATATCAGACAAGTCTTAGTAGATAAGTATATCCAATTAGCAAGCAACTTCAAACCCTCTGCCCACGAGTATTGTGAAAGATATTAAGCTGTTGTTTATTCTATAGCAGACGTTAGTAGTGATACAACTTGGCAAAAGCTGCTTCATTGGCCTTATCGACGGAAGCTGATATTAAGTGTGATCAATGCGACTGTTTGTGACAAAGTTGTTGACTTGCACCATGCCATTATTTATTTAGATACATTTGTATGTAATTATTTTACCCAATTATTTGGATAACGTAGTATTAATTATGTGTTAAATTTATATATAAAAATCGATATTATTACGTCTAACGTGTTAGATAACATTTGTTTTAACCACTTTTGGTGTAATGGTTGGTCAGTTTTACCAACATTTCCTAAATTAAATAATTAGATATATTTATATTTAATTATTTTACCTAATTATTTGGATAACTTAGTATTGGTTATATGTTAAATTGATATATAAAAATAGATATTATTTTAAAACGTGTAACATGATAATGTTTGTTTTAACCAGGTTTAGTGGTTGGTCGATTTTACCAACGTTTCCTAAATTAAATAATTAGATATATTCATATTTAATTATTTTACCCAATTATTTGGATAACTCAGTATTGGTTACATGTTAAATTGATATATAAAAATAGATATTATTCTAAAACATGTAATGTGTTATATAACGTTTGTTTTAACCACTTTTGGTTTAGTGGTTGGTCAATTTTACCAACGTTTCCTAAATTAAATATTTAGATATATTTATATTTAATTATTTTACCCAATTATTTGGATAACTCAGTATTGGTTACATGTTAAATTGATATATAAAAATAGATAT
>JAOTQH010237949.1:0-13007 GCA_025631255.1 Cornus kousa
AGGACGTATTCTAGGCAAAGAGCCACTGCCTACCACTAGAGAAGTCTTCTCGGAAGTTAGGAGGGAAGAAAGCCGCATGTTGGTGATAATGGGAAAGAAATCTTCTAGCACTCATAGTGAGAACTCAGCACTCAATGTAACAGCTACTGAAATGGCAGCAGTTGCAGTTAATCCAAAACCAACAAATCACCCACAACGGAAGATTGAAGGGAAAACCAATATCTGGTGTGATTTCTGTAACAAACCAAGGCACACGTGAGAAACATGTTGGAAACTACATGAAAACCAGCAAATTGAAAGGTTGCCAGACTTGGAGACAAGAATGGGCGTGGAATGCAGGCTATTACTGAAACCGAGACATCTCCATTCAATAAGGAGCAGCTTGATCATCTCTCCAAACTGCTGAACCAAACTCAGGTTTCAAGTGTCTCCTCAGGTTCTCTTGCCCAAAAAGGTAGCTCTTTAAGTGTTCTCTCTAGTTCTTTAAATCCGGCACCTTGGATCATTGATTCTGGTGCATCTGATCTATGACTAGTTTATCATATTTGTTTAGTACATATTTTCTAAGTTCTGGTCACTTAAAAATTCGTATTGATGTCGTTGATTTTCCGTGGAAGACCATCTATGTGGATGACATAATCTTGACCGGATGTAATAAAAGAGAATTGGAGGATTTGAAGTCTTTTCTTGCAAAGGAATTTGAGATAACAGATCTTGGAGCTTTGAAATACTTTCTAGGAATGGAATTTTCCGGATCCAAGAGAGGGATATTTGTCTCCCAAAGGAAGTATGTGTTGGATTTACTTATGGAGACAGGTTTACTTGGCTGCAAACCTGCGGAAACACCTATGGAACCCAATTTAAAGTTGCAGGCAGCAAGTGCAGAAAAAAGTGGTAAACCGAGAGCAATTCTAAAGGCTGGTTGGAAGACTCATTTATCTTTCACACACTCGGCCAGATATTGCCTTTGCAGTGAGTGTAGTGTGTCAATTTATGCACTCACCAGGAGAAGAACACTTTGAGGCAGTCTACCGGATTCTCAAATACCTAAAGGGATCACCTGGAAGAGGTTTGTTGTTTGAAAACCACGGCCATCTAAGGATTGTAGCCTATACCGATGCTGATTGGGCAGTTAGTGTGATGGATAGAAGGTCTACTTCAGGTTACTGTACTTATGTTGGTGGCAACTTGGTTACTTGGAGGAGCAAGAAGCAAACCATTGTAGTAAGGAGTAGTGCAGAAGGTCTACTTCAGGTTACTGTACTTATGTTGGTGGCAACTTGGTTACTTAGAGGAGCAAGAAGCAAACTGTTGTAGCAAGGAGTAGTGCAGAAGCTGAGTTCAGAGCAGTTGCTCATGGAATTTGTGTACTTTTGTGGCTGAAAAGATTACTTGAAGATCTTAAAATCTCAAGTCCGATGCCTATAAAGCTTTACTGTGATAATAAAGCTGCAATCAATATAGCTCACAATCCTGTCCAACATGATACGACTAAGCATGTGGAAGTTGATCGACATTTTATTAAGGAGAAATTGGAAGAGGAGTGATATGTATGCCGTATATTCCTACAGGAGAACAGGTAGCAAATATCCTCACTAAAGAATTACCGAAGGGGAAATTTGACAATCTTACATGCAAGCTAGGAATGCAAGATATTTTTCGAGCTAGCTTGAGGAGGTGTGTGGATTTGTTAGGAAATTAGTTAGGGAGGATTTTTAGGAATTATCCCTAGTTAGATAGTTGACTTTTTAAAATTATATTATAGGAATTATGATTTGTATATATATTTTCCTTAGATAGAATTTGTAATACACTTCTATATATATTGGCCTGTAAACTAACATATGTGAAATGAAAAGAGAATATCAGAATTTATTCTTTTTCACCTTTGTGTTCAATAACAAAGGGTCCAATGTGGTTGAGTGGCAAAGTGGTCCATTTTTTCATTTCAAACGGAACCAGCATAGACAGTCATGTGGGAATCAGCGATTCCTTGGAGAACTGGTCAGTGTGTGCAGGAACCAGCCACGAACTGACCGGTTCTCTTGCGAATATGAGACTTGGTAATGGCAGATCCATTTTCCATTGTGAACCGGCCGGGCTGCACGAACTATGCTATAACTTTATAAGTGCAGATCTCTGTACATCCCATATCCTTATTTTATAATCTTGTTTCCAGTCAGAGATGGTAGAGGGATCCGCTTTTGGGAGGACTTATGGTGTGGCGTTTGTTCTCTTGCTCTCACTTTTCCTAAATTGTTTAGGATTGCTTCGGATAGTCATGCCTTGGTGGTTGACTTCTATCAGCTCGATAGTGGTAGAACATCCTAAGATGTGCATTTTTTGAGGCATTTTCAAGGTTGGGAGATTGAGGATGCCATTGATTTTTTGGAAATGATTTATCGGCAGGAGATTGTGAGTGGTGTTCCTGACTCTGTGGGTTTCCTCTTCCAAGGGTTGTTTTGAGGTTCGGTCATTCTATAGGTGTCTTATGGATGTTCCAGGAGATCCGTGCCCGTGGAAGGCTATTTGTCATTCTAAGGAACCCCTCAAGGTGGCTTTCTTCGCATGGACATCTGTGTTGGGGAAGATCTTGACCTAGGATAATCTTAAGAGGAGAAGACAGATTGTGATCATTTGTTGCAGCATGTGCAAGAATATGAGGAAACGGTGGACCACCTTCTTTTGCATTGCCTAGTGGCTCGGGATTGCTGGGTTTTGATGTTGGGTTTGTTTGGGGTTCAATGCGTTATGCTCTAGTCTTCGAGAGGCTTGGTTGGGGCTTGGAGAGGTTGTATAGTGGGGTCAGGCCCGTGATTTGTGGAGGGTCACGCCTTTGTGTGTCTGGTGTTGTTTATGGCTCGAATGAAATAGGAGATCCTTTGAAGGAAAAGGGACTCCCATTGGTGCGCAAGTTCTCCATTATTAGCACTTTTTTGTTGGGCTCTATGGAGAAATTGTATATCCTTGAAGGAGATGGTTGATTTCTTGGACTCTTTGAGAGTTTAGAGGTCCCATTTGGCCTTGCGTAGGGATGCGTTCCCCTTTAAATGCTTCTTAATACAATCTGACTTATCAAAAAAAAAAAAAAAAAGTTTCCTGGACTTACTGTAACATAGAAAGACCCACTTCACTACCTTCTTAGAAACTGAATGCGGGATAAGTATTGTAGTTGTGAAATATACTTGATTGTCTGTATGGTTGTGTTGGTGAAATGTTGCTTGGTTGTGTGCATTTGTCATGGTTGGGTTTTGTCTTTGTTTAATGAGCTTGGTGGGGATATTTCCTGTACTATGGCTAGTAGCCATCATTGAGCCTGATTGGTGGTATTACATCACCCAAATCATGTTCCAAAAGTTCATAGTGATCATCATTGAACCTGATTTTTTATTTTTTATTTTTTAATGTAAAACAGATTATCTATAATACAAGATAGTAATACGTTCATGTGGAAAAATAATCAATCGCATGATAATGTAATCGTAATATCAATAACAACACAGTACATTGTGATGCTTCTGAATAATAAACATTTTCTATCTTGATAACAATGATATGCTTTACGTTAATTTTTGTAACAGAGTTGGAATTATTTTTTCAGTTTTTATCCATGTACTCTTTACTATTGATTTTAATTATACAGGTAATATTTACTTAAGCGTACAATTCTTGAAGCGTGGGTTTATAGTATGTACTTTATTGTAAAATATTTTAACTATGGGTTTGTACTTCGTTGTAGAATATTTAATTATGTGTTTTTGTATTATTGGCTTTTGATGATGATATCCTGTGAAGTATTATTTGCCGTACGTTTTGATCATAATCTACGAATTTTGTGTATTTTCTTTAGACTATTTTCGCGAGTAGTGTATTTTCTTTAGACTATTTTCAGGAGTAGTATTTTCACCCCATTTGATCTTTCAATCAATTTGTGAACCCCATCGTATCTTAAAAATAAAAGAACCCCCCCACTATTTGTGTTTTGATCCTAAACTAATTCTGCAGTTACTCTTACGAAGATTTTGCAAGTGAAACTGAAGTGGCCTAAATTGTATTATTATCTTTATATTTTTGTCTGCTGCAATACCTATGTTGTTGGCTACTTTTTTGTATTACTTATTGTTGGGAGAATATTATGATAGGAGTGATTTAAACCTTGGTAGGAGTGATTTATAGGATTAATTTTAGGAATCCTCCATCAATGTATTTTCCATATTTATCACTTGTATTCTTTCACCTATATATAGAGATGGTCATTGTAAACAAAACTATGGGAGTATATAATAAAAGTGTTGTAGCCCTATGAGCTTTTTGTGTCGTGGATGTAGGTCGTGTGACCGAACCATGTATTTCCTTGTGTTGTTTCATTCTTAATTTCTCTTGTCAATCTTTTATTTTTTTTATTGACACTGATCAGAATACTTCTGGAGTATAGTATATTAATGTAGTTTTCATAGGATTGGTGCAATAGGTCAACTTCATCAGATCTCGGACTATACTCTGTTGATTGTTGTGGTCTGAACTCCTAGATTTGGCATATGAAAACCAGAGGAGCTAAGTGTCTAGCCATTACCTAGGTGATTGTGCGTTCCTAGGTAGTTTTTTGATATTCATATAGATAAGTTAATGTATCTTAAATTATTGGGTGTTTGCACTGCACTTCTTTATATTAAAAGGAAAGAGGAAATAAAATGCATTTCAACATGAAAAAAAGTAAATAAATAAAGCAGTTTAAACACATGACTCAGATTTAGGAATTTTTATATTTACAGGATGTTAATGTAAATTAACGCAAATAGTGAATATACTTTGCCTAGAGTAAAAGCTCCCGGTCAATGAATTTTTGTGTACTCATCTTAATTTGTCATATCATATATAGTTGTATCCTATGCATATTTATTGTTCTGTGTGGCTGATTCTTTTATCCATTTCTATATGTACTTTTGTAATTGAAAAATGGAATTTGTTGGTTTTTGACATTAAACGCATCCTTCATGCCCTTGAATCCTTGATATGTTTTTTTTTTCATCTATAATCTATCATGACATTGAGAATTATGATATGTGACATTTTTATTTGTAAAGTAATTTCAATAGTATAACATCAAATGTGTAAGACTAAAAATCATGTGGAACTGATGCCACCTTACCAAGAGAGGACAAACAATTGTTGTTAAAGCAAGAGAGAGGTAAATGAATAAGGAAAAGAATGCTGGAACAAGGAAAATTCCATTAAAAATAATATTCATCACCCCCTCTCCAATACCCTAGCCACCTTTTATATAGTCTCTCCTAACAATCCTACCCATATTGGCTTCATTACAATAAAAGAAAGTTACTGAAAATATTGGAAATCAGGAAAGTTTCCAAAAATTAGAACATGGAAAGTTTCCAAAATCAGAAAATGGAAAGTTTCCAAAAATCAGAAAGTTGATTGCAGAAAATTAGGGAATTTGTTTGCTCTTCTTTGCACTCCTACTCCCAACTGCTCATAGAATCATTGGCTGCATCAGTCCATCCGGGTTGAAAAGGTCTCGCCCTTGAGTTTGGCTGCAAATTAAGTGGCTCATTGTATATTAGTTTGACCTAGATTTCATACCATTGAAGACTTGATCTTAATGCTACGAAATCTTGCTTCAATTTTTTTTTTTTTTGGCCGTTTATGTTCCCTTCTTTTTTTTTTTTCCAACTTCTCAACAACTACACCTAATACTACATGTGGCTGAACTTAACAAATAATGTCAGTTTGCATTGTTTCCGCAACTATGAAATTCATCTTTTCTTCACCTTTTGAGTGGATAATCAAGCCATTTTGTACCCAAGGGACATGCTTGAATGATGATTTCATGGTGAATGTACATATTGGGGTAATCATCAGCTGAGTCGTCATATATCCAAGCCTTGAGATGAATGACATCATCCCTAAAACAGTTAGGAAGAGAAGTAAGAAGCTTTGCGCCAAAGTCAATCCCAACCAAACAGGTCTTGTTTGCAACAAGCGTTCTGTACATTGTCATGAGAACCTTTAGAACATGACACCAAAATATCTTCACTGGCACTTTTCGAAAATAAAACTTCTTCACTCAATCTCCTCACATAATGATCTTTCACCAACTTGATGCTTGAATTGTTCCATACTGTCTTGGACATGTAATTTGGAAATTTCATTGACCCGATCATCAACTAATCCATGTTACTCACCTTCATTAGCAAATTTCTTGTCATCATCCTCTTCTTTCGCCGTGTTGAATTCCTTAACTTCATCCTCATGTTTCGGAAGCAAAAGGGACTTTTGCATGACCAAGGATTCACCTACATCACTATATAAGATATCATCATCATCTTCCTCTGTGAATCATCAAATTTTGGCTCAACCTCCAGGGTTGCATCATCTTCCTCGATCAAAAGTTGTTTTCCTCCATTAAAATGTTTTCTGCCTCCACCGATCTATGCCCTGGCTCTCTACACTTGTAACATCTTAGACCAAGGTTTCCACCTTGATTTTGGCCACTGTCCTTTCATAATCTTTCCGGTTTCCGACAGTGGCAGCCTGCTCTCTAACTCCACAACAAGTGGCAGTTGCTGTCCCACAATTTGGGCCCTGTTTTCTCACTGTTGTAGAGGCTTATTCACCCTTAAAAGTGGACTACAACCTTGTGGAACTGCTGCTGGAGCATGAAACCTGCTTGTTTTCTTGTTTCTCCACCACCAAAGCCCGTTGATAAGCCTCTGAAACAGACCAAAATGAATGCAAGAGTAGAACTTCTTGTATGTTGGGCCTTAGTCTGCTAATATAGCGTGCCACCATCTGCTCTTCACTCTTCGATTGGTCATTGCGCGCCATCAACTGATAAATTATTCATTGTAATCTTCCACACTACGGCTTCCTTGCCTTATATCATGCAAACATTGGGACATCGTTTGGACATAATTAAAATCTTTTTCTTCATATTCTCTCATTCTACGATCTTTGGCTTACTTCTACGCTCACGGGTAATCCGTAGTTGCTCCCACCTTGCCGAGGCCCTTCCTTTCAAGGGATTAGCTATGAGCTTGACCTTCTTGTGAACAGGTATCTCATACTATTCAAAAATATGTTCAACAATATTTATCCAATCACTAAACTCATCAGCCTTAAGAATTCCGTGAAATTCAAAATTCTCAATTTTGATAATCGCCTCCCAATGGCAGTTGGTCCGCTCGTCGGGTGATCTATGGCGACGCGGAACATAGAATGGAGTTTCTGCGAAAGTTCTGATGCTGGATTGGGCATCCTCTACCGGAAAGTTCTCATCAACTGGTTAGCCGCCGTTAAATTTTGGATGAGGAAATAAGAAATGCAAATAGGAAAAGGGAAGAGAGAAAGATGGAGAACACAAACATATACATGGTTCGGCACTAAAGCCTACATCCATGGACAATGAACCATTAAGGGCTACATTTTTATTATTCAAATATATATTTATTGCTCGAGTACAAAGAGCCTATATTCAGGCATGGTAAAAATAAGAATATATGGAAGGTGCACTAGTCAAAGGAGGCACCGTGATTGATGGAGGATTTTGCTCAACCGTTATATAGAAATATTTATAGTTGGAAAAAAATTACCAAGATCACTGGGATTGGTAGAGGATTTTGCTCCACAAATATGTAGAAATTTTTATATATTGGGTTAGTTTCACTAACACCCCCTCAGGTTTGGCAAAATATCACATTGAAACAACTTTTGAAAATTACTATCACTAATATTGCAAATGTTTGTTCCGTCTCTCACTCACATCCCAACTGTTACCTGATACCATATAAAATGACTTAAATACCCTTTGACTTTGTCAAAAGACTCTTGTAACCTAAAAATTTATATTAAAAGACTAAACTATCCCTAAATGCTTTACAAATTTACAATTATATATATATATACGTGTGTGTGTATGTATTTGAGGCAATTACGGATACCCTTATTAATACTCCCAAAGCAAAGGGACCTGAAAAAGTTTGAACATAAGTGATTTATCTTATTTATATTTAATGAAAAAAAAATATATATCTTACTTATATTTTTATATATATATATATATATATATATATACTATATAAAGGAGCAATCAGACATGATGCATGGAAATTTCCATTTTGAAAATCATACTTTAATTAATCAAATTCCAGACTTTAATTAACCAAATTCCATACTTTAATTAATCAAATTCTGATACACACTCAATTGCATCGGACCCAACAGTTGTAAACATCCAATTATCCAAACCCTCATAGCCAACAATTACAGCCGTTGATCTCACCGAAATCTGTCATCGTCAAAATCTGCTTAAGCTGTAATCGTTACTAGAACTTTAGGTCATTGCCTGCAGCACCACCACGACGGCGGCAACACCATCCCCATCCCATAACCACCACCTCACCCCACAAGTGCTTGTTGCTCCACCACTGCCACCACCATCCCCACCCACACAATCACAAACGACCACCTCGTCTCCAGTCACCTCCGCCAATTTGCCCTCTTGGTGGCATATATATTAGAAAGAGAAATTAATGGGGCAATTTTGTCATTTTATGTTTGCTGATATTTTGTATTAAAATGAATTTAAAAAATGAGGGTAAAATTGTCTTTTCACATATTTTTAACGGTGTCAATGATGGAAAAGTAAAATCTGACCTAAGTGATAATAATTTTTGAAAGTTGTTTCAATGTGATATTTGGCCAAATCTGAGTGGGTGTCAGTGAAATTAACCCTTATATATTTCTACACTCCCCCTCAAGTTGGAGCATGAATATCATGAATGCCCAACTTGCCAAAGAAACGCCTTGAAAGATGATGAGAAGGTGTCCGGAACAGAGCCAGGAAATTGACTAGATCTTGCTGGAGAAAATAAATTGGAACTCACTAGGGAAAATGGCCGGAACTACGTTGGGGAAAATGGCCGGAACTAAGCCGGGAAAATGATCGGAATAACGCGGGGAAATGATCGGAACTAAGACGAAAAAATGGTCTGAACAACGCCGGGAAATGATAGGAACTAAGTCAGAAAATGGCCGGAACAATGTCGGGAAATGACCGGAACAACGCCGGGAAAAGGCCGGAACAAAGCCGGGAAAAGCCGGAACAATGTCGGGAAAAGCCTGAACTATGCTGGGAAAGGAATGTGAAAAAATAGAGAATATGCTCCATGATAATAATTCCAATACTCCCCCTCAAATTCTAGATGGGATTACAAGAACATCTAGGCTCTGATACCATGTTAAATTTTGGATGTGAAAATAAGAAATGCAAATAGGAAAAGGGAAGAGAGAAAGATGGAGAACACAAGCATAGACATGGTTCGGCACTAAGGTCTACATCCATGGACAAAGAGCCACTAACGGTTACAACCGTTGTTAACCGGCGGCTTGATAACATGTTGAGCCAATTGCTGGTTCAACATCTCAACATGTCTCCATTGATTCTTGACTTAGTTTTGGACTCGCTGGGTAAGGGCTTGACTAGACCTTGCATCCTACCACATTTCCTCTCGATTGTTGTCGTGGAGGTATGATTGAGCAGATAGCCGAAACTTGTGCTCTGATAGCAACTGAGCGGAAGCTAAGAAAGTTCATGAATGAACAATAATCCAACTTTGAAGCCACAGAGTTGAGAGAAATTGCAGAGAAATATGATATATTATTGATCCCGGCTTACCAAGAAAGGACAAACAATTGTCGTCTAAAGCAAGAGAGAGGTAAACGAAGAAGGAAAAGAATTCTAGAACAAGCAGAAAAAATAGAGCAAACAATAGTTGGAGCAATTCTATTAGAAGTAATATTCATCACTTCCCCTCGATACCCTAGCCTCCCTTTATATAGAGTCTCCTAACAATCCTAGCCATATTGGCTTCATTACAATAAAGAAAAGTCACTGAAAATAAAAAACTTATGTAAATCAGGAAAGTTTCAAAATTAGAACATAGAAAGTTTCCAAAAATTAGAAAATGGAAAGTTTCTAAAAATTAGAGCATGGAAAGTTTCCAAAATTCAGAACATGGAAAGTTTTCAAAATCAGAAAGTTGACAGCAGAAGATTAGGGATTCCGTTTGGCCTTCTTTGCATTCCTAGCCTTCTTTGGGTGCTCTCAACTGTTCATAAAATCACTGCTGCATCAGGAACTCCAATTTATTAATGATTAGAATAACTAATTGAATCCTAAATGTGACAAGTTAAGAATATTCAACTCTCATACACATGCAAAGTAAGCAATTAATATTTTTCTTACAATATTTTCAACATTTTCTGTGGTGGTGCATTTTTGTTTCTACTGATTCTACTCTAAGCTAAAGGAAAACTTCTAAAATTTTAAATTAACTTATTGTTTTAAAAGTCAGTGAGATGTTCAAATCACTTATATTTGATAATGGAAAATTTCGTTGGCCAAGATGTAAGATAAGTTAGCACATTCATTAAATTTGCTTCTATATGAGTGGGTGAATTTCTGTATACATTTCCATTCTAATAAGTAATAATATCATTACTTTTTCTCCAAAAAATTATTACTTTTGAGCTGTTAGATTTATAAATTATTCACCATGGACCTCAGAACGCTTTCTCAAAAATTATAAATTATTAGAATTGTTAACTTATTAAATATTAATTATTAGAAGATTAAGTTTTTTTTTTGGATAAGTATTAAAAGAATAACTTCTCCTGGATTGATGAAATCCGATGATTCTGTTCCAACTTTGACTTACATTTTACTTAAATAGTTGGTTTCTGAATTAAATGGTATTTGAAATGATGTTTACTTCAAGTTTGGTTGCTAAATATGTTGACATTCCTGTACTGGCAGCTTATACGAGAGCTTAAAAAAGGTCGGTCATTTGATGGATGGTGTGAAGGTACTTTAGATTTTCTACCAACTTATAAATATGAGTTAAATTCAGAGAAGTACTATGGCGAGGATCCAAAGGCTGGGAGGCGAACTCCGGCATGGTATGCATCTACAAACTCTCTACAGGTTTATCTATATTGGCTCATAATAAGTTCTTTTGATTGCCTCTTCATTGAAGCATTTTTTTTTTCTTCTTCTGTTTGTGGCTGGTTTTTGTTTTCTGTTTGAATGATCCCACATTCCCTCCTCGTGGCAAATTATATCCACTGTCTCTTAGTTTTGTTTTTCCTTTGTTCTTGTTTATTTTCGTTAGTTGTTTATCTGTTTTGCAGTAATATTTGCATGTCCCTTTTGTTTTCTTCTTGTCTTTTACACCCACATCGTATTATGCATGCTAATTTTTCTGTGTTAATCATTCTATTTGCACTGATCTATTATTTGAATAATTTCTTCATGTGGTTGTTTCATGAATCAAAAATAGAGTCAAAGCCTTTTTCTTCTTATTTTTATTTTAGTTATAATATTTTTAAAATTAATATTTTGCTTGGTCATGGTTGAAGATGGAATTCAAGCTACACTTGGGGACTAATGCGTAATCTTCTACACCAAATGTATAAAAATAAATTGACATTTTTATGCACTCGCCAAATTTAAGGTCCATGCATTTTGTGCCCTAGGGTTTTTAGATTTCATGATTTGATTTTGAATTTGATCCATCCATCAAAATGCTCGACCTTTTTTAAGCTCTCGACTCAATTATGCAGTATACCTCGATATTGATTGAGGTCCAAATTCTGAGACTTAAGTGGTTCAAATACTGGGTGTAATCCCATAAAAAACTGATAGGTATGTTGGCGGTCAAGACGTTCGACAAGAAGAGAGGCTGCCTTGGGAGGAAATTCACTCAGAGGCTCATATTGAGCCAGTTCTCCTAACGAGATCTCAAATACCTAAAGTAATCAGGTACAGACAAATTCAGGCCTTCTTCCTGCGAGGCCTTAGCAATATCCTGGTGTAACTAAAAACATACGAGCATCATTCCTAGAATGAGCATTGATTTGATTCAAAGTGGTCCACAAGTCATGACCACAAGTCATGAACAGAGTCACAAAACAGAAATATATTATAAATTCGTTCCTCCATAGAATTAAACATCCATCCTAAAATGGTGCACTTGTCCATATCCCATTGCGCATATTTTGGATCTTTAATATCTGGCATCTTTCCAGTACCCAAAAGCTACCCTGATTTGCCTTTTTCACCAATATAATGGCGGAGGGAACGAGACTAGGATGTAAAATTACGGCCATTCAACAGCACACTAGTAACTCGTTGAGTCTGTGTTGCGCTGGAGAGAGGTTCTTTATTATTACTTGAATTAGCCATAATAGTAAATAGAACAACTCAGATCACCAATAATTTCAAATAAAGGAGGAATAAACCTGATTTTGATGAAACCAAGAGGCCGGAGACACGGCGGTCTGATCTGAAAATGCTGCCGAATATCCTGGTAGCCCCAAAAAATTGCAAACACGTCTTCTGATAAGGGCTAGTTTGGTGCGGCTGAATGGAATCAATTAAGAGGGAATGAGAATGCTTTTTATTCCATTCCCATGTTTGGTAGGTTATTATTATTATTATTATTTTTTGATTAGTATTGGTAGGTTAAATTGAAGTTGGAAAGAGAATAAATGCCATATTCTCTGGGAATGACCATTCCCACTATTTCATTCCCTCTCTTTAACAATGGAATTCCATTCCCTCTCTTTAACAATGGAATGAGGATTCCATTCCCGCATGGAATAATATTAAAAAAATTATGACCAAAAAACTGTTCATCATCTCTTCCCATCACGTCATTGTTCTCTTCCAATCTACCCCCTTCATACTAGATCTGTTTTACTCCTCTCCATAATCTAGCCTTCTTCCCCCGCCGCCATCATCATCTCCTCTCTTGATGGTGGAACATGTAAGAACCCAACCCAACCCAACCCAACCCAACCCAACCCAACCCATTGTCTCACTAGTCCATCCTCTCGTGCTCACCATCAGTTCACCGCCATCTTGCCGTTCGTCCATGATGACTATTCAAAAGCTCAATTTAGACCCACCTCGCCTGTAAGTGCAGCACTGC
>JAOTQH010237960.1:0-13007 GCA_025631255.1 Cornus kousa
CCTGTTTCCCGCAGTATTGGCAAGGACTCTATATCTCTATGATGTGGTCTAGCAAATGAAAATTTAATTCATCTTCTTTTCTCATGCCTCAGTTCTGTTAGCGTTTGGAAATTGTTGCCATTTCGTTTTGATTTTACTTCGAATTAGCCTTCTTTTTTTCAAGAGTGGTGGGGGGATTTAATTTCTTTATGGGGTCTTTCAGCGGAAGGGCTAAAAGCTCTTGGTTTTTTTGCTAATTTTTGTTGGCAAATTTGGAAAGTTCAAAACTCCGTTATTTTTAATCATGAATGTTTGGATGATCTTCAGATTGTGAATTCAGCCTGCTCTCTTTATTGGGAATTTTTGGAAGCTTTGGAGTTTAGACCTCTTCCCTCCATGGTTTATGTCCATGCAAGGGCGGATCCAACATTTAAGAATGGGGTGGGCTAACTTTGGACTGGGCTAATTTGGGGTAAGCTACCATTACCAAAAAAAAAAAAAAATTTAATTTTTTTTTTGGGCTGGGCTTAAAGTAGTATGGCAAAAAAAAAAAAAAAGATTTTGGGTGGGCTAAAGCCCACCGATCCGCCTTTGTGTCCAGGGGAATATCAGTCATTTTTCCTCTGCTTCTAGCTGGACCCTCCCTCGTGTTGGTGAGATAAAATGTAATGTTGATGCCTCATTTTCTTCTATTTCCCTTTAAGGAGGTGGAGGGGCTGTGTTTCGTGATGAAAATGGGTTCATTATGTATGCAGTGGTGTTTTGTTCTTTCAAAGCTTAGAGTGCTTCTTTGGCTGAAGCTGTGTGCTTTCGTAAAGCTTTGCTCTGGGCTCATCATTTTTTGTTTCCTTGTTGTTGGTTTGAGACTGACTCTTTGATTATTTGTAAGGCTGTTTTGGATGTTGATGTTTGTTCTGTGGAAATAGAGGCTGTTATTTATGATATTCAGTGTGGACTTCAGAGAGTTCCCTCGTTTCGGCTTAGCCATGTGCGTAGACAAGGCAACGAGGTGGCCCATATGATTGCTAAACTTTCTAGAAGTCATATTCACGAGGACATTGTTTTTGCTCACATTTCGTTGGATATCCTCTATCGTGCACAACTTGACTTACAGTGATTTTGGAGGCTTTCGTTATTTTTTGGTTGTTTGCCAAAAATTAAAAAAAAAAAAAAAGAGTTAAGCATGTTGGTGCAAGCCATTGCTCAAACATAAATGATCGAGTACTCTTTCTCGTATAGGCTGAGTAGGTTGATCGTTGGATACTTCTCCACGTGGACGACCGTGATGAGATCTGTAGAGGGTTGGTTGGTACATGCTCACCTGAGGAGGTTGGAAAAACTGGCAATTGAAGGGAAGTTCAAACTTGTGAGATGTGTAATTTTTTACTCCTATTAGCGAATTTTGTGTTTAAAATGTGTCCAACTGAGCTATAATTTTTAGTTTATTTTTTAGTCACGACATCGAAAGCGGATCAAGGAATGCAATCAATATGCAAACGTAATTTAGTTCAAAAACAAATATCATTTAGGCAAAGCATGTTTAGTGAGGATGCGCAAGTTGAATGAGATTGCAATTGAGTTACAAAGTTTAAATTAAATTTTTTACAAATTGTCTTTAAAGTCAAATCGGTTGCACTCAGATATAAATGAATTCTCGAAGAGGATTGCAACATATCAAAATCCAATTAGTAACCAGTTACACTTCAAATCTAACCGGTTGCATTTATCCAGCACTCTCGTAACGAGTGGATTAAACACATTTGTGTGAGTCCTGCTATGTGACGAGCCCCATACAACATGCCTTGCGTCACCAAACCAGACTTTGACTCGCTACAAACCAATGATTCGGAATGCTTTCCTTGAAACCTTCTTGATCTCATATTATAAATAGAGAACGAGTTCCAAGTTATAATTATTCTGGTGAAAGACTTTGCCCTTCTAAAATTTAAAATTAAAGGAAACTCACAGCCGGCATGAAAAAGTAACATTGTGTCAAAGATAAAAGTATATCATAATAAGAAAGAGACATTAAATTAAATAAATGAAAACCATGTATATATAACTATATGACTTTCTCAACATGCACAAAATCATCAACATCTACGTTATCAAATCCCCATCTAACAATAAGAAAATCATAGGATATGGTTCTGCAAAAGAAAAGAATAGGTAAGAGGAGACAAAATTGGCTTCATTCAAGGAAATGTATTTTATTAGTGGCCGTGCTTGTGGAAATTACTAGATGATTCGGAACTATATGATTACTAGATGATCCGGAATTATATGACCGCCAATCAAATATGATAATTGCTAATAAAGGCCTCTTTCTTTACTTTCTTCGGCCGGTTGAGGCTTCTATTTTGGTTCTGTAGTTTGTCCGTGCACTTTTAATTTTTTATTATTTGTACAGTCAATCAATTATATCATGTTACATAATTATTAGTGAGTCATATCACTACGTATTAATATTTAATAAAATGATAATATTATATTATTAATACAACCTGCGCAATTAAATTTTTCCCAAGACGTTGCCTTAAAAATTGTCTAGATAACCATTAGTTTGCCCAAGAGGTCCTATTTGGGCCTGTGCATTCCTGTATCATACTTGTAGTTTGGACTTTAAAAGCAACTTTTGAGAATTTGAATCAACATTTCCAACCAATTTGTGTTTTACCTAAAGAAAAATCATTATTTCAGCGTTAGATTTTACTTTCTGAAAAAAAATAATAATAATAATTAAGCATAAGATTTTCCATTTGTCATATAATTCCATATTGGGTTCTGTTGTTTATGTTCCGTCAAAGGAACACAATTAATTTTTTCATTTTTAATTTTACTTTTTAAAATCTCTTTTATTTTTTTATTCTATCATGAAGCATTTTTTTATTCGCTTATTGCTAAAATAAGAAAAACCGTAGAAGGAACCGTGTGAAATTGAAACGCCTAGAAGAAAGGTTTGACCATTTAATCCTATTCGGCTGTTTGACAATACTAATAACGTGCGTGATCAACACCCTGTTACACGCACTGCTAGCAGCCGGCACCAAAAGTAAAATATATATATATATATATATATATCATATTATATACACATTTACACACACTTGTACATCTATAATATATGAATGTATTTTCTTCTTGTTGAATTATCCGGGGTCTAAATTATTATTGCAAAGGCATACCGGTTTCTGATATCAAGAAGTCATATCTCACCTGTTTCACACTTTCAATTTCATTGGACGCCTTGTTTGATACTTTTAGTATTTTTGTTTTCATCCAGTACTTTAACAGTGAACAGTTAAAAAAAATATGTTTAGCAAAAAATATGTTGTTCTATATATACTACGTTTCATAAATAGTGGTCAAAAATTGAAACATCAATTTAGTATTTTTTACATATTTTATCACTGTAGCAAGGAGATGAATAATAAAAAATAATTAAAAAAAATAATAATAAAACTCTTAAATAACTTTTTTAAATTGACTATTATATTTTTCAAACTTGTAACATTTTTTTATCAAATATATTTTTATATTTTTGTTTTAAAATTTTTTACTATAAATGCACGTTATCAAACATACTTTATATTATTATTCAAGTTACTTTACAATAACACATTTATTTTGTTTTGATTAAAATTAAACGTCAAAAATAAATCGCAAACTAAACGGGACATAAATGTTGCGTTGAAATTTCATTGCTACAATATTTGGATAAAAGAAAATTTGAAGGAATGATCCATATCACTACAATTTGAGAATTGTGTATGACAAAGGCATTGCCAAGTGGACCATCTATTAATTATTCTAATCAGATGAGACAATATCATATGTCGGTATGGATTGAGGTTTAGTACTATAGTTTTATATCTCTCTCTATGCACATCTTTTCGGACTCAAATGATTAGAAATATATTACCAATAATAATAAATTTCAAGAAAATAAAATGTCATGATGAGGACGTTCTCACCTACTCTCTCTCGCTGGTTGATCAAGTGTTAACTGTTAAATAATCTCACGTGATTCCATAGATGAGGACATGAGCCCATTGTGAATACATTCTCATTGTTGCATTTCTAATTTTTATTTTATTTTTATTTTTTATATTTTTTTAAAGGCAACAAATGTAAAAACAAAATTGCGAACATAAAAAATTACTACATGCAGTAAGCACACACACACATATATATATATATACACACACACACACATATCATTTGATTCATTTATCATATTATTCATGTATTTTTTGACAGTCCAACCGATTAAGTGATCAACAACGTCATATGATTTTATTCTTATTTATTTTTTATATGGAGACACCGAGACAAAATGGTCTGTTGTTTTAGTGATGGAAATATCAATCAGGAGTTCTTGATCAACATGTAAAATCATTTTGATCTTCAAGGAGCTAAGTTTGAGTTCAAGTAAGTTGCATAGCTAATTTGTGAAAAAGGATTTTTTTTTTTTTTTTTTTTAAATTTTATTACATTCTATAACTATTTTTTTATATTACTTATATATATATATATATATAT
The DNA here is from genome assembly GCA_025631255.1 of Cornus kousa. NCBI lineage: Eukaryota > Viridiplantae > Streptophyta > Magnoliopsida > Cornales > Cornaceae > Cornus > Cornus kousa. Next base: position 4,522 of record JAOTQH010237960.1, read on the forward strand.
ATATTTTATATATATATGAATAAATAAATAAAAATTCTTTTAATTAGTAAAGAAAAAACTATTAGGCATACGTGCCAACCAACAAAAATCAAACTCATCATTGCTAAAGTTCAGTTTGCTTAATAAGTTAATAAATATATATACAAATCATTTGATTCATTTATCAGATTATCCATGTATGTTTTTGATAGTCCAACCGATTAAGTGATCAACAAGATCAGTATGATTTTATTTTATTTTATTTATTTATTTATTTATTTTTATAGGAAGACAAAATGGTCTATTGTTTTTGATGGAAATATCAATTATGTTAAATATAAAAGAGAGAAACTCTATATTGAATTGATGTGTATGAGATATTTAGTAAAAGAGTACATGGAGATTTATATCGGAGATGTCATGTGTGGAGAGCAAGTCATTACCATATAAAGTAACATAATGTTATATATGGTAATGATAAATTATATAATATATTCTAACAATACATGGTAACAATATATTATATAATATATTCTAACAGCCCCCCTCAAAGTCAGTGAGGGTTATATGAAACCATCTTGAGTTTGAAGATAATCCTTACACCCTGATGTAGCTGACGTGGCACCGGTGCAAACGTGTTTGATGACATGGCAACTAAAGTGGTAGGTGACTTGGCACTATTGCTGGCACCTTTGCTGCGTGGCAACTGACGTGGTACAACTACTGGCACTGTTGCAGAATGTGTCTCACGTTGCACCAATGCTGACATGTCAGGTGACGTAGGGTGGATTTGTGAAGATCTTGGAGGTAGGTGCGGAGCATAAATGTGTGATAAATTTGTGAAGATTCACCACGATGAAGGCGCATGTGAGACCACTGATAGAGCGTGGTGGGGCGGTGACGGATTTGATCCAACACGTTGAGGTGCGGGATTACTGCTGGTGCGCGTGCAAGCGTATAGAAGAATAGGATTACCACTTGAGGTGCATGGAGGCCCGGTGACGGAGTTGATCCGACACGTTGAGCATCTCTGAACGAGGCATCTTGTTAAATAACTAGGCTTCCCTATACGGGGCATCCCTAGGCACGGCTTCTCTAAATGAGGTATCTCGTTGGGTTTACCGAAGGAAGACTTAGACAATGAGGCTCCCTGGACGAGGCATATGAAGATCTTTACAAAAATCTTAGAGTGCGGAAGCATATTAGCTGAGCGCCGTCGCTGAGGATGAGGCTAATGGTGCCATCCCCGGCGGTGACTACAATAAACTGGTAGATTGTTTACCAGAGATTGAAAGGCTCTGATACTATGTTAAATATAAAAGAGAGAAAATGTATATTATATTGATGTGTATGAGATATTTAGTACAAGAGTACATAGGGATTTATATATGAGAGGTTTCTTGGCTTGCTTTCATGTACGAGTGTTCCTTATAACCTCTCAAACTAAAGAAATGCTTATCCCGCATATAGATGGTCAACCTATAACAACATATTTCAACCCCGTTGTACTCCTCTCCCATGTGGAGGTTTTTTGGGCTTGCCGAGGCCTATTAAGTGAATTGACCTCTCTCAATGGATTTACGTGTCTTACTCAAATGCTACTATCTCTTCAGGAACTGTCAGATCATCTTCTTGAATCTTTTTTGTTGGTTGTGTTCCACTAGCAGCCATTGAGATTGGTTTTTCCAGTGGAGATGGTGAGACAGTCAAGCCTTAAACCATTCCTTCACTTAATAATAGAAGTTCAGACCCGTGCCATTAATTCGTTAACTTGGTTAATAATCAATTCGATTAGGCGACTATACTTCTAATGTTGTTCAAATTGGCGAGTTCTAGCTTTACTCTTTTGTAATAGAATGAGAAAAAGCTATACCACTGGATAGGAATATGTAATAAGGTTAGCCCTAGAGCAAGAAGTCACTGTAAGAAGAAGACAAGGTAGGCCTCGTACTAGGTAATTTTCTCTCTACTCTAATAGGAGAGCTTTGGATCCCATTCACGCTTAAAAGAAGAAGGATGTCTACAAAACATTAATCTTTGGTCCACCATCCCTTTCTTTTTTATTTGCGGATCCTTCGTAGTGAGCCGTGTATCTCCTCTCGTGATCCTACTGTCCCCTCCGTCAGTATTCAACCCTACAGATGTCCATGATTTGGCCAAGCCATGATACACAAAGAAAACCACTGACTGGCCATAAAAAGGCTATGGGCACCTAGATAGGAAAACCCTCATAAGATGGCGCGAATAGACCTTAAATGTCACGATCATAGACATTGACGATGAATGGATGGTTCGAGAGAGCTTTACTTGGATCTGGAATGAATGAGATTTCGTGGGTTGAGAGAGAACATGTCAGACTAAGACTAGAGATGTTGGACAATCTGTGGTATATGAGGTCGGTCCCAACTAACTGGTTGCAAATGAGATTAGTTCTAGGCCCGCCCTTCCTCTCAAAGATCAAGAAAGTTTAGCGCGACCTAACATCTGATCTTTTCTTTCGTTCAATTAATGGAATTCTCTTATATAATGAAATTCACTTGGCTGATGTTTTCCCGATTTGGTTCACCAGGTTGTACCACAACAGTTCTACATCGATACTTAAAATGGGAGTTTGATCGGAACGCTAGCTAGATGCTTAACACATGCAAGTCGAACCAATTCTATCAAAAGGAAATGAAATCAAACATCCTATAAAATGAACCCCTAAATTCCTTTTGTAGTTTTATTACTATATGTCTGTTCAAACGTACAAGGACATCTACTTGATTGGCAAAGAGAAGGAGCTGATATGTCTTCTGGCGTGTCTACAAACAAGTAAATCATCTTATTTGGGCCCATCCTACAAGATCACCCGTAGCTCGAAGAAAAGAGCCCATATTTCAAAGATGAAATTGAGTTCTTCTTTTGAAGTGGAAATAGGGAAAATGTTTCGCACAAAAAGGAATAGAAAAAGAAAACAACAGCTGTGTCCGTGGCAGTGAAAGTGATCGGCGGAAGTTCATGATGTCCCTATAAGGGAAGAGACAACTGTGGATAGCAAACAAATCCACAAAATCCTGCCACAGAAACATAGGCTTGGGGCAGGGGTCGAACCCCAAAAGCGCTTAAGACCTTGGCAACAATTTCGCGTTCAACTGACAGCTGAGGTGACTTCGCTGGAGAAAGGTGGTTAGGTACAAATGAGTGGGACTGAAGAATGTGCAACAACAATCTTCGATTGACTGGGATTGTAGTTTACTTAGGGTTTCAAATGGGTAGGATTGATACTGGCTTCTTTTCTTTTCGTAGGACATAGGATGGGGTTGGTCAATCAACCCGGGACTTATCCCTACGCCACGTGAGTCAATTTATAGGCTGAGGTGCTAGGTGTTAGATAACCTTTTCATTTACAGACATATTTTATGGAAAAGTTTGTTCCTCAACGGTTGTTCTGGTTGTTATGGAAAAAACATTTGTAAATATAGTTGTTTCCAGGAAAATCTATATCAAACTACTTGACTCCCTTTGAGTAACTCTCCCTCCCCGCATAAGCGGGCGTCTCTGTTGTAGAAGTTGTTTTTGAAAGTCTTCCTGAACCCTCCATGTCAAATGCTCTCTCCTCTTAATAAGAAAATCGTTAACTAGGAGCACCTCCCCTATCTCGCCTAATTGGGAATAACACGGATGAGTTCATGCCAAGCATACTTGGTTTTCTTTCCTTCTGAAACTTATGTGTGGAGAGCAAGTCATTACCATATAAGGTAATGTTATATATGGTAATGAGGGTAGGTTAAGATAGCTATTATATAAGGTAATGTTATATATAGTAATAATAAATTATAGAATATATTCTAACAATATATAGTAACAATATATTATAGAATATATTCTAACAAATTAAGAGTTCTTGATCAACATGTAAATTCATTTTGATCTTCAAGGAGCTAAGTTTGAGTTCAAATCAGTTGTCATTTTTGAAAAATGATTTTTTTTAAAAAAAAAAAAAATTTTTTATTACATTCTATTACTATTTTTTTATATTACTTATATATATTTTTATATATGGATAAATAAAAAAAAAAAATCTTTTAATTAGAAAAGAAAAAACTATTAGGCATACGTGCCAACCAATAAAAATCAAACCCATCATTGCTAAAGTTCAGTTTGTTTAAAAGTTCAACTCAATTTACTTATTTGATGAATAAAATACTAGGGGTGCAACTTGGGAACTTGAACCCAGCTCGAGTCCAGCTCCACGTTTTGCAAGTTTAAACAATTATTTTTATAATTAAGACTGGGTTTGGGTTAAAAAATCTTAACCAGAAGGTCCCAAAATTTATTAGGGTTGGGCTTTAGTTGAGGTGTTAGCAACCTAAGCCCAAATTTTAATATTATTTCATCTATATATTGTGTGCTATTTTTTATTTTGAAAGATGAGATCAAAGGTAGCATTTTCCTATGGACTTGAAGTGGCATTTGATGTTGGGAATTGTGGTATTATTACTGCGGAATTGTGGTATATATATATATATATATATATATCACCTTTTTTAGCTTTTCAACATTCTTTGTCTAAATTATAATTTATTGTTTGTTAACACTTTGGTGAACTAATTTTCTAAGGTGGTAAAAAATTTATTTATTTATTTATTTGTAATGAATTAAAAACTTGTTATAAGTTTTCAAACCTTTTGTGTTTTGGAGTAATTTAATATGAAACTAACTCAAGGTTATATTAAATTTTAGGTGTAGAGATTGACCATATGAGTAACCCATATAACCCAATTTTCTAACCCAAAATCTCATCTTGAGTTTAAAAATAAAAGGATGGATTATGTTTAGGTTGAATAGTTAGTGTTGAAGGTCAGATTATGGTTGGATTAGGGTTGAACATTTCATATATCGGGTTGGGCCCAAGCTATACCTCCAATCCGCTCAACCAGCTTGAGTTGCAGTCCTAATAAATACGAATCACATTTCAAATAAATACAATGTGGGTGCAACTATGTGGGGAGAGGGGTCTAACTTTCATATTCTCTTAATCGACCAATTGATTTGATATTGTTAGTCGAAAAATGTTGACATCCAAAATGGGCATTTGGTCCTCCTAAGCACGACAACGCGAGAAGAGGGGTCCAAGCCAACAGAATGGTGCAAGAAGAGTGATCGAGTCCCACTTCTAATCATATCAGTAGCTTTTCTGCATGTTTAGTCCCCCGGCTACAACAAGACTTAATTTTTTAATAAAATAATTTACAAGTTTGACACATTTGATTGGGTATAGCCCACAAAATAAATAAGGGCTTGACAGAGTAGGTGATCTAGCAACAGACTGAGCCACCAACTTTTGTTACATCAAGAGGCAACGATATTGTGTGTAATTATCTAAAAGTAGCACTCAAGTGTCTGTAGTCGTATAGGCATTCCCAGCTCGTCACTTCAAAATGTAGGCATACCTAGAAAGTCAGATCTATGTTAGTCTAAAGATGATGCCTTACGTGCAAAGGTAGCCTTTATCATGAGATCATCCCAACCGTCCACGTGGCGCGTATCCAACCGAAGACCTAAGATTTCTAGCATTATAAATAGAACCTCCGTATGAAGAGACCAAAGTCATTCACTAACACAACTGTTTTTCATACATTTATCCGACCTTATGCCATCTAGGCTTAGCCTTGTATTCTTCAATATATCTTACATGTTTTCTTAGTTTAGCTTGTATTTTGTAATCATAGTTTACATTGATTTTCCTTTACTTGCTTTCATAGTGTAATTACAGTTCTTCACTTTAAATTTCAAGCTTGTTACATGTTAACAATTGTTTAGATATCGAACCCTTTTGAATGTAACTAGGTCCTCCTGCACTCTACTAATCAATAACTTGTAATTAATCCACATTGTACTTGCCTAAGTTAATGAATAAAATGTTATGTCTTTCTTAAAGTTCGTTGCTTTTTTTCGACCACAATTCTCATATAAAACACCTCGTCCTTAACAATGCTCTTTCACCAAGGTTGAAGTGATTGGAACCTAAGAGAGGGTCATTCCCACTTTTCGCAATCGCCTACATCAGATTCACCATGAGTGCACACACTCACGGCCACAACAGTTGTAAAATCATTAGGAATATTTGCTTGGATTCTCCTTTGGCCGCAAATACGGATTTAAGCTTCTTAACACACCCGAGCACGGAGAAATTACAAGCATACCCCTAGAGGGCAAACTTAGTGCCAAACAAAAAGAAAATCAAAAGTTAAAAGTTTGAAGGTTTTATCTTCGGTTCAAATGTTATTTAGAGATAAATATCATTTCTTTCTTTCTCTTTATATATCATATGCATGTATATGTAATATGCAGATAGAGTGGATGATGATCTCTCTTTTGGTAGTACCGTAACTGTTCGTGTGTGTAGCATATACATATTTGTATTTATATGTCTTGTGTTGCTTTGGATTCTAGATAGAGAAAGATGTGAAATAAAGAAATGATACATATAAAAAATATGATATTCTAAAGGGTCAAGTGCTGAAAGCACCCCTATAGTATGCTTAAATGCATATATATCACACCCTTTATGGAGAAGATGTAGTAGCCTTTAACGGGAACAACGTCAGTAGTAGTAGCTGTAATTCCAGACTGCATTTCTCTCTCTCTATTTCATTTTGTATGCAGGGTACGGGAATAGACACCTCATTCCATGTCAGATTATATTCCTGTTATACCCTGCTATTTACTGGAAAGCTTATATTCCGCTCCACTAAAAACAAAAATATTCCTACACCGGTTGGTCCGGCCAAGGGAAGTTTAAATAAATAATAATAAATAAATAAATACATATAATTCAAATTTCAAAACCATAAATTGTAGCTTTTGGTAAATTTTTTAAAATAATTTATTCTAATTTTTTTAAACAATTGTATTGATGATATTCTGTTTATGATGCACTTTTAAAGATTGAGATTGATTTAGTGAATTAAAACATGTTTTTAATGAAGATGAGCAATGTTATTATGCAAAATGGTGACATTTTTAGATTTGATTTTGATTTTTTTTTTTTTCTTGGAAATGTATTTGGCTTAGGTAATTGTAGACCACACGACTTTTTAACTGCTTTTGTGAAAGACACGTGAATAAGTAAAGCCAAAAAAATATCTCCCGTGTTTACAGGTTTATTGCAACAAATTGAATTTTACATAAAATAATTCAACTTAATAATCACAAAAATTCAAAATTCAAAATTAAAATGTCATTTGGAACATAACATAAGTTAATTATGTCCCTGTTACATTTCAATTAAAAAAAATTATGATTACAACAAAATGTAACTACAAATTTCTATTTCATTACAATAAAATGATTATTGTTACTATAAAAATGACAAAGGTAACTACTAAATCGCAATTTTTAAAAATAGCAAAAGAAAGTCACTTTGGCTTTGTTGTGACTTATTGGTAATTCACATCCCATCTGTGAGCCTTTTTGGAATTAGACTTGAGAGCATTGCATGACAGTGTGATCATTACTGCTACCTAGAGAGAGTTAAAATCGTTACTGCTACCTAGAGAGAGTTAAAAAGTAAACACGCTAGTAATATATAGAGAATGTAACTAGGTCCTCCTGCACTCTACCAATCAATAACTTGTAATTAATCCCCATTGTACTTGCCTAAGTTAATGAATAAAATGTTATGTCTTTTTCAAAGTTCGTTGCTTATGTTTCTGATCACAATTCTCATATAAAACACCTCGGCCTTAACAATGCTCTTTCACTAGGGTTGAAGTGATTGGAACCTAAGAGAGGGTCATTTCCACTTTTCTCAATTGCCTACATTAGATTCACCATGAGTGCACACACTCACGACCACAACAGTTGTAAAATCATTAGGAATATTTGCTTGGATTCTCCTTTGGTCGCAAATACGGATTTAAGCTTCTTAGGACACCCAAGCATGGAAAAATTACAAGCGTATCCCTAGAGGGCAAACTTAGTGCCAAACAAAAAGAAAATCAAAAGTTAAAATTTTGAAAGTTTTATCTTCGGTTCAAATGTTATTTAGAGATAAACATCATTTCCTTCTTTCTTTCTATATATCATATGCATGTATATGTAATATGCATATAGAGTGGATGATGATCTCTCTTTTGGCAGCACCGTAACAGTTTGTGTGTGGCATATGCGTATTTGTATTTATATGTCTTGTGTTGCTTTGGATTCTGAAAAGAGAAAGATGTAAAATAAAGAAATGGTATATATATAGAAAATATGATATTCTAGAGGGTCAAGTGTAGAAAGCATTCCTATAGTATGTTTAAAGTGTGTATCACACCCCTTATGTACAGAAAACACTCATAAAGTTTCAATTTGGTGCAAATAAGTCCCTCCTAACCCATTTAAGTTATAATTTGACTAAATTGCCTTTATATACACATTTTACATATTATTTTTTGTTAAAAAAACCTTTATGAAATGACGAAAATGGTCATTTAGTATATGAGGGGTGTGATACGCACTGTAAGCATATTATAGGA
>JAOTQH010237989.1:0-22744 GCA_025631255.1 Cornus kousa
ACTAAAGGAATAAAAAAATTATTATTTAAAGTGGTATGACTCATGATCCAACATAGTTGGCTATCAGTTGAGGTCTTAGGTCAACGGGGCAACCTATGGTAATATATGAACATATTTTTATAGTATAAAAAATGTCTAAAGATTCTAAACTCAGTACTAATAATACTAGAAAATTTTATGAACACCAAATGGTTAGATTTTGGGCCATCCGGCCCACTTGTTTAGTTATAGCAGTCCATCTGTAATCAGTCCAGGTCTGTATCCTTCCAGAGTCGGCCCACAATGTTAGATTGCAGAAAACAACTCATATCATCATTAGGTATGGGGCTGGATACATGCTTCTTTCATGTTGTAAGTATGGAGAGTTAAGAACAAGTTCTTCATATTTGTGGCCAGCTTAGTTAGTCGGTACAGTGCTAGATGGGCTGTTCACTTTTTATTGGCCAGCTCAGTTAGTCGGTATAGTGCTAACTGGGCTGATCACTTTTTATTAAAAAATTTCTTATATAATTATTTTCTCTCTATCTCTTTTATAATTTTTCAACTTTAAAACTCTGTCATTCTTACTCTCTACTTATTATCTATCCTTTTAAAGAAAACATAGAAAGATGGAATATAAAACATGAACTTGTGAGGCCCATTGTTTCACTGCTTGTCTCACCATATATGGTGAGGCTTTAAAACGTGAACTTGTGAGCCAGTCATGTGGTGTGCCCCACACCCAAAAGTGTGGTCGCCAGACAATCACTGCAAAATGCATCATACATGACGCTCTTATATGGCACAAATACTTTATTAGTTAAATTTTTCATCAAGGAACCTAAGATTATAAACTTTAATGTTAAGTCGGCAATTTTATTTTATTATTTTATTTTATTTTTTTTTATCGGGTCTTCAAGAGCGCCCAAAGTTGATGGAATTTGGTACATTGAAATTTTAAACTTCTTTTGTTTATGAAATAAAATCAACACTAAGATAAATATCTGAGAGAGAGATTTTATTCGTTCTTGTTGGATTATTCATCAAGTACAATAGATGAATTTTATGTCCAGATAAAAGGTATAATAATATTATTTTAATGGCGATAAATCACCATGACCCATGTGGACTCCATTATATATAATGGACCTCACAGAGGCTATTGTGTGTAGCACACCTTAAATTAAATTAGTACCCTATTTAAGAATTTTGACATCTCATATTTGCATCTTTTAATAGAATTTGGAGATTTTTCTTGCTTCAACAACAATTAAATAAATTTATAGCTCACATTAATTTAGTTTTATTTCATTATTATTATTTTTTAAATTATCACTAAGTCCTACTTTTTCTATACACAAATAATTCCTATAAATATTTCCTAACACCAATAAGTCATACTTTTGAATTTTTTTTTTTTTATCATTTTAATTTCTAAACCACTCAAATTTTCACTTACACCCTTACCAAATGACAGTAAAATTTTACTATTATGGTTTTTATTCTAAACTCATATGTAATACTTTTTAAAGTTTTAAATTCATCATTTCCAAATGCAAGAGTCCTTCAAAAAATCAGCCGATTTTGCACATTAATTATGTGCAAGGTTGATAAAGTTTCACGACCATGATAACTTGTTTTTGTTACGTTACTTTGATATATTGAATTTTATGCCATAAAAAAATAAAAAAATAAAAAATTATAAAATAGTTATGAGGCCAACTATTTTATATGATTTAAAGTGTTGGATTAAAAAAAATAAAAATACACTATATTGGAGTAACAAAATTGAAAATGTCAAAGATGAATTGGCGGGGTAACTACTATGATACCAAAATAACCATAAATATATAAAAAGTTATAATTTAAATTTTATTATTTTAGCTCGAGATTGCCAAAAGTCCAATTCAAGTCTGGTCCAAATTAAGAAAATTACCGCCCGTTAAAAATCGGATTGGGTTTGGTTAATATTCGGGTCAGCCCGCCCAGTTTACACCCTATTTGAAATCCTTGAATAATATTGGCTCTCTCTGTTTCTGATTCTCTCTCCTCTCTCTCTCTCTCTCTCTCTCCGACTTTCATCACAAACAGATCAGTAGCTCTCCTATCCTTTCACAGATCCACCTCATCCTGCTCTCCGGTAAGCACACCCCATCTCTGTCTATCCATAGACACCTATATCTATTTATCGCCTTCTCTTTCGTCTCTCCAGAGAGATAACACAATCAATAAAGTTAGCTTCTAGGGTTTTGAAAGGTTGGAGGGTTAGTGTCTAGGGTTTGGGGCGCATAGGAGGACCTTGCCTTTGTTTCGATATCGCATCTCGATACATAGATTAGGTGAATTTTATTAGTTGTGGCATTTCTCAGTGTAACTTTTCGAAGAACTACACCTCTTTTTTTGGTAGCTTTACTGTTCTATGCATAATGCTAAAAACATTTAAATTTTATTAGGTTCTATTTTATATGTCTCACATTGTGTTAGTACATTCAAAGTAACCGCCCAAAAGTTGTTGATGATACTGATTTTTTGTTAATTTTATTTTATTTTTTTTCCATTTTCTGAATTTTGGTGTCTCTGCTATACATGGAGTGAGAAATTGTTTTATGGTTCTCAGACTGAGTTTTCGGGAGTGGACTTTGTAGTTGCATTTATATTCAATTTAAATGATTTGGTGGTCGACAACATTCTTTGGTTGTGCAAATGTGGGGCAAAAACTGACTAGTTAAATTTTAGTATTGCCCAATGTAGATGCATATAGCATTTGAGGTATGTGTAGTGCATTAATAATGCCTGTGCTGAAATATATTTAATACCAATATTGTGGCGTGGCTAGCAGATTTGATCTAATTAGCAATTTCTTCGATTGTTTTGGTCTGTATCAGGTGGCACTTCAATGATGGTCTCTAAATTTAGTTATGTTATATATACAAGTTTCTGTAATTATCATATCTTATAATGATAAATTGGTTACAGTTTTTGTTCCTCTACAAAGATGTTTCAATTTTACTTTAGGTTTTCAAGGCAATAGTAATCCTATCAGTCTAAATCTAAATTTGGTCCACTAGCTGTGACTAGCCCTCAAATGCTAATGCTCTGGTTATAGTGGTTATGATTCATGTTTTAATTTTTACTTCCTTGTATGCTCTTCAGTTGCCATATAACACCTATGTCCTGCCTTCGTGAAACATTCTCTGGTTTAAATAGTTGCTGCAAATTTTTTAAGGATTTTCTGTTCAGCTTGTCCAAGGACAGCTGATGTTGAAATCAAGGCTATGAAAAGAGTCTTTATTTGTAAAATGTGAGATGGCATATGTGGGTGTGTGATGCATGCTTCTGACATGTAACTTATAAAGAAGTAAATATGAATATGATTAGGGTTTATCACCTTATCAGTTGTGTCCTGAGATGAATGCTATGTCACTTTGTTGTAAACTTAAGGTTTTTATTGTAGTAAGAATTCTCGGATAAGGATATAAAGCTTCCGCCTCTATAGAGGGTTTCTTTTTTCTCCTCCCCTGAAAGCATGAGGCATGAACCTCTTGTAACGAAACATGGATGATAGCTATGGGAGAAGGAGGCAACATGACACAGAGATGCTGACCCTGTAAATCTTAATAAGTAGGATATGGAGACAAAAAAAAAATAAAAAATGAAGGAAGATATATATATGTATGTATATTTTTATATAATTTTAGTTCATGAGAAATGAATATATTTGAGTGGAATGTGAAATTTGTAACTTGCAAATCATATAATTATAATCACTAGTGTTGCATAGAAAAGATATGACAAGAACGCCATAAATCTGTTTATGTGTTTATGATTATGAATGTAGAAATATACGTGTATATATGTACACGTAATTCGATAACTCCTCTCGTACCGACGTACTCTCTTGCCCACTCCTCCAATAGAACCTTCCTACTTTTGTTTTTCAAACATGTCAAATTTTATATAAATTTTAGTTAAGTCTTCAATTTGAATTTTGTTACAATTGTACTCTTTTTTTTTCTATGCTAAAAATAAAGTCTTATCCAATATTCAGGATTCATTAACCACATTTTAGCACACATTCAAGAAGTGTCAACCATTTCTTTGAACTCGAGAATTTTGTTTATTATAGAAACATCCAAGATGTGTCAAACATGTCCGAGAAGTGATGGTGTCTGATATTGACCCGTCTGCTTGTTCTTCTTAATGTTTCTTAAACCTCTTTCTATTAGGGTTTTAAATTTTAGCTTTGAACAAACTTGTTAGCTAGTAACGTAATCCTGCCTTGTGGAATTGCATTGAGTTTTGAACTAAGTAATTTGAAGATAGAAAGTATTTTTTTCTTTCTTTCCTGACAATGGGTTACGGTGTAGTAATTCCTAGGAACGTAGTTTTTTGGAAGTTCATATGATTGCATGCAATTGGGATGTTTGATGCTCTATCTGTACTCGGTTTTTTTTTTTTTTTTTTCGTCAGGCTCACTCAAAGAGAGCTCCTCTTTCTTTACGATTGAATATAATTTTAGGGGTCATGGTGATTCCTTGTGGACAAGGCTTAGCATTTCACTTAATCTTTCAATTGATTACAGGCTGGAAATATGCATATTATTTTTCAAGCAATTCTGTTTCTCCCTGGCTTGTGGCAACCATTTTGGATGGCATGAATTAATTTGGGGAAAAAAAGAAGAAAGGATTCTATATATATACATATATGATATAAGTATATATACACAAGAAGTGGTTCACACTCTTTTAGTGGAAAGTAATAAGTAATATAACTCTTGATGTATTGTATGCAAGAGAAGAGATGATGCATGTTATTTTACAGGGAAGTATGATTAACACTGCAACTAAGGAAGGTTTGCTCTGCCACTGACCAAGTCGAACCCAACTTGGCCTCCAACCCAAGTTACCCAAGCTTGAGCTGAAGTTGTTGAGCTTAGGTTTTTCAAAGAATGTATGGATCAGCTGGACGCTATCGGGACTGTCCATTCCATCATGATCATTGAGGTGATTGTCTGTAACTTTTAACAAGGATAACTTAATCCATCTCTGGAATAAGCAATAGAAATAAAGAAAACAAAAGAAACAAGGCCAAATACATAATGTTTAAGATAAGGAAAAAAGCTTTAGAGATTTAAGCACCCCATATAGCTGCCACAGATGTAGAGTTACAAACCACTATGCAAAATTGAATATTCTGAGCATCTTGTATGTGTGTATGTGTGAGAGAGAGATATATATAACCCAATCTATTTGTGTGAGAGAAGGTCAGTGGTTGGGGCATCAATTCAGTGCGAGATCAGTGGGAATGGTGTTGCTTGTGATGGAGGGATACTGGAGGTTCGCAGTGGTGCTTGCAATGGTGTTTATTTGTGTTGGGTAGGAGAGCAATGACCCAAATGAAACAACCAACTAGGGTTGCATACATTTAGTAAAACCATCATCTATCTAAGAAAAATAAATTTAATTGCAGTATATATGAGGTGCTGTATCAAGGTATATGAATAGCTGACCAAACCTGTTTAAATTTTGGTTTGGGTTCGGATTGGTTCCATTTGAATCAAATTGAGTTGCATCCAAGTTTGAGGCATGTTATTTGAATTTGAAAATGTGTTGGAAATTTGAACTTGTTGGATCTTGTAATATTGGCTGATAGAATGATGAATTCAAGCATGGATTAGGTTAGGTACTTATAGGGTATATGCAAAGTCTAAGTATCATTATTTGCGTCTTAAGTACTATTGAGTAGTTGTGGATGGATCCTGCCAGTTGGTTTTCTGCTTGACTTGTCGCTTGCATTCTACCTCTTTTCTGTGTTTAAATTTGTTGATTGTGGAAATTTTATTCCCTGATTGCTATCTTGCTCCTGTTTATTTCTGCATGTGAACTTGTGCATGGATTTGTTTCAGTGTTTATTTATATTATTAATTGGCTCCTTCAATAATGTTTTCTTCTTCTTCTTCTTGTTCTTCTTCAGATTACTTAGTTACACACACAGGAAAAGCTTCAAAATCCTGAAATCATCTGCCAATCCACCCTGAAGACAACAAAAGCTGCTGTTTGGGAAGAAAAGCTTTCCTGCATGACCTTTTGACATTTGCAATGTCAGGGTTACTTAATGTATTGTTTCTACTTTACTTAATGTATTGTTTCTACTTTACATAACCCATTAATTTTTTTATTTTTATTTTTATTTTTTATTTTTATTTATTTATTTATTTTTATGTCCAATAATGTTCGATTCTTGGTCTTGTAGTTGTTGAATCATCTCGATGTTCTTTTTGTTGAATGAGTACTTGGCACAAATTGGTGCATTGTTCACTAATCATTGGATTCATTCTCTTTTTTCTTTACTTTTCTTTTTCTTCTCCCCACCTTTTGTTTTCTAAATGTGAAGGAAATATGTGATGTATGTTTATGCATCTTCTTCCTTTAGCCTTTGAAGCTTTGAATTTTAATAATTTTTTAGCTTCCCATACAATCGGGCATTCTATGTTGCTACAATGTCATGACCATGGTAGTACCTTTGATTTTGGAATTATGCAACCATTGAATTGATTTGGAATTCAAAATTAAATTGGGAATAACATGAATAATGGGAAGAGAAGAAGCTCATGTTCACTTGGCAATTGGGGTCTTCTATATAATCTGGGAAGTTTTCGTAATATTAGTAATTGTGTGTATAGTTTCGGTATTATTGAAAATTAAAGACATTACCTTTTATGTATAATTGGCTGAATTGGTTATAATATCCAATTTTTATTGCTCAAGATATGAATAATGACATTTCTTTTACGAGTTAAATGCATACCATAATTTACGTCAGTTGTCTTAGTGTTTTAATGTGTCAGTTGTCTTTTGTAAGTAACAACGTGTTTATAGAGGAACGGAACTTCAAGTACATTAGAGGAGCAAATTCTTTCCCATTAAATAGCTTGGGTAAGGTATCCCAATCCTTCACAATTTTATGGACCTGGTATCTTGTAAGAAATCTCAAATACAAGAGAGCCAAGGGGTTATTAAACTCTTTCCTATTTTCGCTTGATGCTACTTTCCTTTCACATCATCAGATATATGGAGAACAACAAATGTTCCACATCATCGGCATCATCTTTATTCTTAAGACTTCTAGCCTAAATAATCATTCAGTAAGGGTTGAGACCAATCAAAAGCTGCAGGAGGTGCTTTTGCACATAAAAAATGATTAGGGATCACCAACTTCTATTGTAGGAGGTAACTAATTTTCAGAACTCCTAAATTGGTTGAGAAAGCAACATGAGATTTTAAATTCAAGTGGGAGGAAGTAGTCTAAAGCAATGCCTGGGAGGTACCTATTTAGGTATATTATTGAGAACAAAATTAATTTTTGTTAACCTTTGATTTATACCCATGCTTATTCAATCAAGCAAAAAAATTAGAGAGCTCTGCTAGTGGGTTCTTCAAATATTGTAGCTTCTAATTCCACGAGAGACGCATGAAGACGAAGTGCCATATACATCCCCTGTTAACACATCACATTGTCATATGATTGCTTATTTGATTACAGAAGTCTCCAATATGTGTGGTCATACATTTCATGAGGAACGTTTCTACTGAACACCTTGTTTGTGATTGCTATCTAGGAGGTTACAGTGATTATATAGGGGACCAGATTATGCCATTCATGACGTTTGCTTGCTTATTTCCCTTTTGATAGTTGACTAATTATTGCATCATCTGTTTTCAGCACTGGTGTGCATTTTTTTTTAAATGTTAATTGTTTGATCTAAGTTTGGTTTTTGTGATGGCTTCCTGCCACTCAAATACTTATAGCGTTGGTGATATGAGTTAACTGTCTTATGTGCAATTATGAGGTTTGTTTAATTTGATTCTTGTAAAATTTATAATACTTGTGGCTGCAGTCATCTTTGAACGGATCATCTTCAAATCTTCCTGACAGCACTGGGCGATCTTTTGCTACATCTTTCTCCGCTCAATCTGGTGCGGCCTCCCCAGTTTTTAATCACAGTGGTGAGTTGATTTTACCAGAGTATTATTATCTATTTTCTTTGAAATATTATATAATACCAAAAGTTCCTTTTACAGGAACCATTCAAGGGCTGCATAACATTAATGGAGGCTTTAATGTTCCCAACATGTCGGGCACACTTGCATCTAGAAATTCAACAGTAAATAATGTTCATTCAAGCGGGCTTCAACAACCTACTGGAAGCCTTTCTAGTGGACGATTTGCCTCAAACAACCTCCCTGTTGCTCTTTCTCAGGTATCTGCATATGTTCAACACATTATATGAAATAATTGTTACTTTCAGTGTGACTACAGTATGGACTTTTAATTAGAAGGCGTATCAAAAATATATGTTTGTTTATTTTTCTTGTTCTGAACTGCCTCTATTTTGACCCCCTTTTTGGATTGCAGATGTCTCATGGTAGCTCACATGGTCACTCAGGGGTGACAAATAGAGGTGGTATGAGTGTTGTTGGAAACCCTGGATATAGTAGTAGCACAAATGGAGTTGGTGGTTCTATTCCTGGGATTCTCCCAACCTCTGCAGCAATTGGTAACCGGAGTACTGTTACAGGACTGGGAGTGTCTCCAATTATTGGTAATTCTGGTCCTCGGATTGCAAGCTCAGTGGGAAACATAGTTGGCGGGGGCAACATTGGGAGGACTATAAGTTCTGGTGGAGGATTAAATGTGCCTGGTCTTGCTTCTCGCCTAAATCTTATTTCAAATAGTGGTTCTGGAAATTTAAGTGTGCAAGGTCCAAATAGATTAATGAGTGGTGTCCTTCAACAAGGTATATTATGCTGCACTGCTGACTATTTGTTGTTTAAAAGAATTTTGTTTTGTCACTACTACCTCATCTATGACATTATGTACCATGTTACTTACATATTCTTCCTTAGAAGAGTATTTTTTTCGTTCATTGGATTTCTTTTTGACACGGTTTAGTATGGTAAGCTGAATTTCTTCTGGAACAACAAATATATTCCAATGTGAGAGAATTTGTATACCATAAACACCTTTTGAAGTGTTTCATCTCTTCAAAGCAGAATTTGAGAAATGTATCCTGGGTGCTGGTGCATGAAACACAATTTAAAAATTTTGGTCATCACTTGGCCTTACTGTATAATATTTGAGATATTACCTTTTTCTTATTCCTATTTGGTGCTGAATGATCCAAAAGCTTATGCTTTGAGCATATTGGCGTGATAGTTGAATGCAGAGAAGTTTCTGTATGCAAGAATGAGTATTTCCATGAAGAGTCGTCATTCACTATATATTAGTTAAGCTGCGGGGTAGGATAAAAGGTGTTGGAAGTTGATAAAGCCTAACACTTTACTGCCACTTGCTCTTTGATTATTTGATTGCTATCTAATGCCTCTGGTTTCCTTTCACTGTCTATAAGTTACTGTAATTCTGATATAATTGAAATGGCTGTATTTTCTAACAATAGAAGCTTGTAATTAACATCGGATATATCCAGCATCAGTCAAGTCGGGCAAGATTTTTATGCCGTGGGAATTGGGAGACCTGAATGTTATTTCTATTGCCCATGGCCTTTAAAGGTGATTCTAGATGATCCTTCTTATGTGGTTTCCACCCTCCTATGAACTACAGTTTGGGGATACATGTTCCCTTCAGCTGCTACCTGTCCCCTTTATTCCTGTTATTGACATTCATGCTGAGGAAATCCGCGTTCCTCAACTAGTTACACTTGTTCAATTGCATGAAATTCTTATTGTTTTCTTTGTAAAGCTGAAGATGAATTATGCATGATGTATTTATATATAAGTTGATGCTTCTGCTGTGATATATGACATTTTCTGGATTCAGCTACTCCGCAGATGATTTCTATGCTTGGAAATTCGTATCCTACTGCTGGTGGTCCCCTATCTCAAAGCCATGTTCAAGCTGTGAATAATCTTAGCTCTTTAGGAATGTTGAATGATGTGAATTCCAGTGACGGTTCCCCTTTTGACATGAATGATTTCCCTCAGTTGACCAGCCGTCCCAATTCTGCTGGTGGGCATCAAGGACAATTTGGTAATTGAAGTTTCTGCTTTTGCTTTCGGACATTTCTCTTTGGGTGCTGACCCCTGCAATTAGACGATTATCTAAACCAAAAGATTTCAGGTTCACAGCGAAAACAAGGTCTTGGTGTTAGTCCTATTGTTCAACAAAATCAAGAGTTCAGCATCCAAAATGAAGATTTTCCGGCTCTACCAGGATTTAAAGGTGCTCTTTCTCACACACTCATATATTGACCTAGTTTATGTTATAATAATGCAAATTGTACAATCTAAGTGAAATATTGGATGTAACTTATTTCTGTAAGACAGTCTTATTATGATAATCTTTTGATGTCTGATGGTTGAAGTGGCTAATAGTCTGAAAGAACATTTCTTATTATATCCTTTTTTTGCAGTGACACATGAACTGGTTCTATTGTTAAGCATCGTTTTTCATTTTATGAAGATTTTGGGGTATTAGGTAACATATGTGTGATTATTGTGCTTACTAGTTGGGTGTAGGTATATGGTTTTTATTATTATTGCCTTTTGTTCTCCTTTTCTCCTACGATGAGTAATAATACTTTAAATCATTATATGCAGAATTTTATAATTGCACAGAATACATCTTAAATCATTATATGCAGAATTTTATAATTGCACAGAATATATCTTAAAAGCTTACGAGAACTGTGTAACATCTGTACTCTGCAAGAATATAAATTTGAAATCTCTCAAGACCTAAAGCTGGCAACTTGAAATGCTTCATTGAATGTGAACACAAGAAAGAAACTCATGAGATGTGTCTGCTGAACATCCAAGGAAAATTTGAGCTGTTTGAGTTTCCTGTTTTCACCACCTAAAAGAAGCATCCTTCTAAGATATTGTGTTCATCTTTTGTTCTTAATAATGTTTCATGTTTCTCATTTATTATCAATGGGAAAATTTTTGTGTTGTTTCTCCTTCCATGCATAGTTTTCCAAGTATCAACTCCAAAGCCAAGGATGGCATTTTACCTTAAAACAAACCTGAACAAAATAGGAGAATTTGTTTTGCAGAATGAGGTGATTTATTGACTGATTTTTTTTTTTAAACAACATAAATAATTTTTTAAATTTCCCATAGTATGAGCAATTAGATCTGCCACAAATATTTGTTATTAAGACTATAGGTGTTAGGTTACCCCATCTTCTCAATCCCTCTATGCTCTATCTTCCATTTTGCCCAGACACGCTGATTTCTCTTTTATCTTCTTAAAGAATAGCTTTCCCTGTGTTAAAGTAACTTCTCTGCTCTCAAGAATCTACCAGAAGATATAAGCAGGGGATGAGCCTTGGAATTCTAATCAGTGTTATCTTCTCCCTTTTGGAGGATAGTTTTGCTTTTATGCAGCCAGCTCCAACTACATCATTTAGGTACTGACATATGAACCACTGTATACTTGTGTGGCACCACTGGAAGATGCTAAGATACATTGTTCTTGAGGTTTCTCACTGTACATTTCTAGTCCACAACTAACAGACATCTGAGATGCACTATAAATAGAAATGTAACACTATTTTTTTTCTTCCTGAATGTGCTGTTTAAGTTGCTGTAGTTCTGAAGGGTTCAAATGTGTAGCCTTACCTGACTTTTAGGGAAGCTTTTCTTGAGTTGTAGGATACCACTCGGTTACAATCTCTTAAAATTTCAGCTCCACCATGAAATGGGGCTTGCAAGGGGCCTCTAACACAATTTTTATTTTTATTTATTTATTATTTATTATTATTTTTTTACGGGCTGTTATTTGAAAGAAGTCTCAAGTACTTTTTTTTTTTTTTGCCAAGAAGTCTTGAGAGTTGAGACAGTAATTATGTGAGCTAATAATCAAGCTACAGTTCTTGATACTTCCAAAAATTAATAATCTTTTTTAATTCATAAAGTTTTGAGAAACTAACTTGATTACGTGCAGAAAAATGATTTTGCTTACTAAATTTCCATTTAAATGCCATGTCATTACATCATTGGTGGATGTTTATTAGTTGCCCGAGTTGCATGTCTCAGGGGGAGTATAAAGATATTAGCTTTAGGTCTGCATGGCGTGCCGGCCCTCGGAGTATTAGTATAATGAAAGGGAGTCAATTGACATTAATTATTATGGATAAAGAGTTTTTATTTAATTAGTGGATGTGTTTTTGCTTTGAGACATTGGGTGGACTCTTGGTTTGGAGAATTTGAACTTCCTTCTTTTTATTGTTATTATTATTATTTTTTTTCTCAAATTTTATTTTCACTCAAACTGAATCTAAGAAGCGTAGATATGGACACAAGAAACGGATACGATACAACATGGACACGCTCTTAAAAATTAAGATACTAACGTGTCAAGAACATAATATTGAAATATAGTCTTATATAAAATATCTATTATATACGTCAAATAAATAATACTAGTATATGAATTGTAACATGAAATTTGCAATTTATTAACCATATAACTATAATTTTCCATGGCACAAGATAAAAGACATAACAGGATAGACATATTTATGTGTGTGTGTGTGTGTGTGTTTTTTTTTTTTTTTTTTTATGCATATTTATGCATAATTTGATGACTCCTCTCGTACTTCCGTGCTCACTCTTTCAAAGAAATTTCCTTTTATTTTTAATATATGGTCAAACTTTATATAAATTTGATAAAAATGTATACTTTGATTTTTCTAATTGTATTACTTTTTTTCTATGTTAAAGGAAAGTATTATATGATGGCCACGGTTATTGATCACATGTTAAAACATGTTCAAGAAGTGTGGGCCACGTGTCTGAAATTAAGGATTTTATTTTTAAATTATGAACATCTCCAAAATGTGCTGTTGTAGAAGTGTGAGAATTATTGTTGTTCGAGACTTGTCCGACCCATACAGTTATTCCTTAGAAGTATCTGGTCCTGATTTAATGTCATTGTGACCTTGGTGGTATGAATTTGTTGGCATTGCCCCTTTATGCTATTTTTGTGAGCTTAGGGAAAGACAGGACTGAGGGATTGCTAAGAATTTAATGTTTAACATGGTAAAGGAAATGGTGAGAGTTATTAGTTGATACTATCATAATTAATGGTTCTGGGAATTGTTAGTTGATGAGTTGGTAGGAATTCATGTCACCAAAAAAGAGAGACTAAAGCAAGTGTTTTATTCAGCTTAACCTATAACAATCCGTAGTTGCTTGCTGCTTGTATTGGCTTTTATCATCATAATAATGTTATTCTTTGACTTCTTGATTGATCTGCGTAGGAATTCATGTCACCAAAAAAGAGAGACTAAAGCGAGTGTTTTATCTATGATGCAGTCTCAGCTTCTTGGTATATGATAAGCATGTTTGTCGCAATTTCTGACGTGCATGAATTCTGTGTTTTATATCTTGTGATATATACTGTGATGGAAAGTTTTTTGACAGGCTCAATGCATCTTATGGCTTATATTATTCTTTGGTGACATCTTCGTTAACTGCTTTTGTAACCACATATTATTGACTATGCAATTAGATTTTTCGCAGGTGGGAATGCTGATTATGCCATGGATTTGCACCAGAAAGAACAACTTCATGACAGTGCTGTATCTATGATGCAGTCTCAGCAATTCCCTGTAAGTTTAACTTGTGAAAGATTTAATCATTCATGGATATTATAATCTGCAGTGTCATCAGATGCTTCATGCTCTTCAGTTTACCCTTAATCTTGGATGTTTCAATCTGCAGATGGGGAGGTCTTCTGGATTCAACTTTGGAGGAACATATTCATCTCACCGTCCCCAGCAGCAACAGCAACATGTGCAATCTGTCAGTGGTAGTGGCTTATCCTTTTCGAATGTCAACAATCAGGATTTGCTTCATTTACACGGCTCAGATATATTTCCGTCATCACATTCAACCTATCACTCACAGGTTTGTTAATATGGTGCTTCAGATGGTTGATTGCAATATTACTTAGGGTTGCATGGATACCACAAAGAAATAAGATTTCCTTTTACTTTCTTTTTACTTGGCATTTAAGGGTAAAAAATTATGTCTCTTTTTTTTTTTTTTTTGTCTTTTCTCGATGTCGGTTTTACCAAACTAAAAGACCACCCCTGCCCTTCACCCCAGCACAGGAAGGCTTCAGAACTCCTGTACTGGCAGTTCTCCAGCGCCTGCCCTGCATGATCACCAGAGCTTATTCATTGAATTAGAAAATGATTTTTAACTCTTCCTTTTTTTTTTTTTTTTTTTGATACGTAGATTTTTAACTATTAAACTAGCATCCTGAATAGCACAAATTTCCCGCTTTTTATAAGCAGAATAACTTTATTTTAAATACCATGGAAGTGTTGGAAGGTGGATTACACTGATTTGAGTTGCTACATTGAACCTCATGATTAAGATTTTTTCCGTAAATATTAAAATTCAATTTCTTTTTTCTTTGATGCGAATTGATTTGGTGTTCATCTTACGTGTCATTGTCATGTTGTCCATGGAAAGCCTTGAATTCTAGATCAGTATGGTTTAACATCTTGATTATCTTGTTTCATATTGTTACAGAATAGTGGACCGCCTGGCATAGGATTAAGACCTCTTAACTCTCAGAATACGGTTTCTGGTATGGGGTCATATGACCAGCTTATGCAGCAGTATCAGCAGCAACAAAATCAATCCCAGTTTCGCCTGCAGCAAATGTCTCCTGTAAATCAATCGTATAGGGATCAGGGCATGAAGTCCATGCAGGCTGCACAAGCTGCTCCTGACCGATTTGGTTTGCTTGGTTTGCTAAGCATAATAAGGATGAGTGATCCTGATTTGACATCCCTTGCACTTGGAATAGATCTCACGACGCTCGGGTTAAACTTAAACTCAACAGAAAATCTCCACAAGACTTTTGGTTCCCCATGGTCTGATGAACCTGCCAAGGGTGACCCAGAGTTTACCGTGCCACAATGTTATTATGCTAAACAACCACCTGCTCTAAATGTGAGCTGCTCTGCATTCTTGTTTTTAGTTTCTATGTTGTTGGCCATTTGCTTTTCTTGCTTATATATTTGTTGAGGTGGCTGCAGCAAGCTTATTTCTCGAAGTTTCCTTTGGACACATTGTTTTATATTTTCTACAGGTACGTCTCTTGATTAGGTCACTGTAAATCTTTCTTTATGAATCTGAATCTTATGATTGTAATTTTACTACAATATTTTGTTCTTGTTCTTGTGTAGCATGCCAAAAGATGAAGCCCAGTTATATGCAGCGAATGAACTGTATGCTCTCTTGACCATTTGTGTTTTGTGTTTTTGTATTTCCTTTTTTATGCTGCATGTGTACAAGTTCAACTGTGTTTCTTTTTGGTATTTTATTTGTTCTTGAAGTGTTTTACCTCCTGCAGTTCATACTTACTGGTCGTGGGTTGCAATTTTGCAAATAGCAGTGTAACACCTATTGTTTGCAGGTATGCCAGAGGTTGGTTCTATCACAGAGAGCTCCGAGTGTGGTTGATGAAGGTTCCCAACATGGAGCCACTCGTTAAGACGAACTCATACGAGAGAGGATCTTATATCTGTTACGATCCAAACACTTGGGAAACAATCCGCAAGGTTTGGATTTATTAACACCTGTTCAGTTCCTTCATTATCATATTTCCCACTTAAAGGTTTGTAGTAGTTGTTGAATTATAGCTGCTGAATGGAGTACACAACTTTTCTGCAGGATAATTTTGTTCTCCACTATGACATGTTGGAGAAAATTCCGGCTCTACCTCAACATTAGCAAAGATTCCCAGTTTACAATGTAAAGTTTCATTTTATCTCCTTTGTTAGAAGATAAATAGTCTGCTTTAGTGTTCCTTCTTTGGCTATTGTAAGCAATTGTTGCATCAATTTTTTCCAGTTATATTAGCCATTCTAGTCTCCCATCTCTTTTATATGGAACAAAAAGTATAAAACATTGCAAATAATTAATGGATTAGCCGCTGTATCTTTTTATGAAAAAGCTAGATTTTTGAGTTAATAGCTCTCAGGCTCTAGTTATCCATGTCAAAAGAGTGAAGTCTGCTTTACCGGGGCTCAAATGGGTTAGCCATCTAATATAAAACAGGTCCTACATTTTTAAATGAGTGCTAGTAGGGTGCATTTTGCATGCTATGAAGAAAAAGCTATGCAGCTTTCGAGATTTTTGTTCATGGTGCATAATTTTTTAGATTGAAATTTTGCTGATTTTCTTCTTGTTAGAATTATTGATTATTGACTGAAAGCTTAAAATGTGCAGAGAAAGCAAGATCACTTTGATTGTCTGAGGAGTTAGTTTAGTTTTTTTGCAATGAACAATTATCATTTTTGTACACCCCTTTCATATGGTCAGTTGTAAATTTCTGTAGAAGTCCTATCACCGAACTGATAGTTGAAATTAATAGATAATATTCTTATCGAATAATAGTTTTTTCGACTCAAGACAAGAAAACTGCCTTGTGTTCATGTTGCTATTGTAAAGGCTGTGTTTCAAAACTGAAGTACATTGTCTCGGCCTCTACATTACATGAAGTAAAACAGCAGTAATAGGAATGGGAACATTATTATCTCTTTGCCAAAAACATTAAGCTGTCCCATACTACCTTAAGAGTGAAACTTTTATCCGAACAACATAGAAAGCCCAAACACATGAAGAAAAGCTAGAACCATGAAAGGATAGTGATGAGCAAGTTCAGCTTTTGACAACTCCATTGAAGTGAACACCTCCATTGCATTGATGATGGGAGGAAATGTAGACCCTTCTGCACGTTCTAGTGTCACATTGGCAGACCCTGCTACCTGGACCGGGTATAGCGACACAACTTGTATAGCGTCTTTGTCCATTTGGGGGACAACAGTGAGAGCCATTTGGTGACCATTTATAGAAATCTCAATTTTCCTAACGAGAGATACTGGGGGCGACTGTTCTGGCTCCTTGAAGTAAAACACAAAGTAAGCTTGCGAGGTTTGTGGAGGAAGATCAAACCACATTGAGATTGAATTAAAACCGTTTGGAGGAGCGATTCCATCTGCTACCGCCATATATGGAGGCCAATTTTCTGTACTTACAGAGGAGCCGTATGGAATTCTAACAGAAGTTACATTGTGGTAATTGTACATTTGTTTCAGCTTCCAAACGCGGTTGAAATCTTCATCATCGCCAACCTTTGCTGATTTTCTGCAATACAAGCATATGGTTAGACTTATTTGATTATTTGGTCGTGTTTTTTTTTTTTTTTTTTTTAGTATGATTCATGGTTCGCTGTATCGGCAGTTACGCAAGGTATCGCCTGGTTCTTAACCATTTTTCATGGGTCCAATATCGTTATACACCTTCATGAATCGATTGGTTTATACCGAGTCTGTTATACTATGACCGATACCGCAACCCATACCGCGATTGCGAACCATGGTATGATTCTAATCCCAAGTTAGTATATCAATGAGTTAATAAATTACCCAACATCGCGCTCACCACCGAAGTGAATTCTGCTATGGAGATTCAGAAAGGTGGTGGTGTCCATCAATTTGTAGAAATTACTGGGGAGAACTCTGGCTTGCAGAGAAGAAATGAACGGGTTATTGTTGTGAACTCGAACCAGGCATATTTTAACACCGTCCCTCTTTACCGGGTAAATCATTTCTACATAAATCGGATCTTCTGTTAAAGTGCTATTAATCGTCGTCCAATACTGACCATTGATGTGGAGATCAAAGGCTGGGGGATTTGACAGGCCATCGTAGTTGCCATAGTAAAATCCAGCTCGAATGAGGTACCTTTCTCGGCCTAGCAATGGTAAATTGTAGCAACTTTTAATGCCATCAGGGAAAAATCTGAGGGTGGTCATTTCTCGAAGAGTTATAGTTGTTGTGTTGATTTGCATGTTTTGTCCACTTGTAATAAACTTTTCATCAATTTCCCATGTGGAGTCGGAGTCTGTTGCTCCGCAGTCGATGTTTAGTAGCATCGTAAGGGATTCTGCATTAGAAACAAAAACCTTAGTTGTATACGGAGCTATTCATAAACAGCTTGACCTAGACTTTATCGGTTCGTAATTTTATATTCTCGTTGTGAAGAAAACTAGGTGGGACTCAAACGAAAATTAGTCGAGTTCATCTGCTTATAAGTAAGAACTTGAACAAAAGATGTTGACTGAAAAAAAAAGAAAAAGAAAAAGAAAAAGAAAAAGAAAAAGATACCACACATTCTTAGCACAAAAATATACCACATTAGTGCACAAATCGAGTATGCTAGTCAGGTTTAGGATTAAGGATGTTTTTCATTATTATTATTATTATTTATAAAAAAAAATTGCAAGATTTGCATAATTAATATCCGAAACATACTAGTTTTGTAATATTGACCTGAAAATTGCACAAAACTTAGAGAAAATTTTCCCCAAATACAATCATGTCAAAATTCTCAATGAAAAGGTTACATACCTTTGGAATGAGATTTTTGGAATAGAATAGCCAATAAAACTAATAACATCATAACCCATCTCTCCATTTTGAGAGATAACATCATAACCCATCTCTCCATTTTGAGAGAAACACAGAAAAAGAGAGATTCACTTTCTCTTCAAATTAGCAGGATTAATGGATAATTAATTTATATAGTGCTTTCAATTTCCAACTGTTTTTGTCAACAAGACAACTCCTCTCCTCCTTTTATTTTATTTTTTAAAAAAGGAGATTAACCCAAAGAGATGATTTGGCTGATCATTAAATACCACATTCCCCAGTGGAATATGCCTACATGCCTAATGATCCAAAACTAGTCTCTACCATTTTACAAGAATTGTGAACAAAATATATACGTATAAAGTTACAAACGGATCCAATTGTTTATAAACAGTTAATTTAGCTCAACTAAAGCTTGGCATCAAATTTCTATGCCTTGGAGGTGAATAACAGATTTGATCGTCGCCCTCAAAAATCAGCCTGGACAAACCATTAGCTACAACAAATCGAACAGCATTTCGTAAACTCCGTCAACCAACATAGCCCAATGAATATTTTGGTGGTACCAAAATTAAAAATAGAGTTGGAAATGAGAAAGGTTTGAATTTGGTACGCCGTATTTGACCGTTTGCTTACGGACATATATTTAAAAAATAGTACTTACACGAATAATAAGCCTATGTCTAAAGTGTGTAGTGTAGTTTAGTGGCATTGTAGGGATACATGTAGATGGATGATTCTAAAATATTAGTGTTTGTAAGAATGGATGGATTAAAAAGATTTTAGAAGGGTATAGAATTTTGTGAAGTTGGTAAATAGTATTTGAGTGGAGAATATGATAAGAGTAAATTTTAACCGTTTATTAAAGAAGCAATGTCTATAAAGGAGTTGAAGTCTTATTTGTATTCATCAAATACTAAAACTGAGTAGAGGTGTGAGATAAAGGTGTAGCACTAATCGATCCAATTTGTTATTTTATAGTTGTGCAATCCTAGTTTTTTATATGTTATATATTTTAGTATTTATTGAACACGATAGATTTAAGGGAATTTTAGAAGAATATATGAATTTAGAATTTGTAAATGTAATTACGTTTTAAGTATGGATCACAGATCCTATATATGTTTTGGAAAAAAATATATTAGAGTCCTGCATTTATGATTCAGGAAAAAAAAAAAAAAGAAAGAAAGAAAAGAAAAAAAGTTTAAGAACGGATTCACTTTTCTTCCAACTTTTAACTGATTTATCAACCCGTCTTACTTCACAACTTCCATTTATAAACAAGAGATTAACCAAAGATACCTACTCTTCGATCCCCTATCCCTACATACACGTAAGATTGCAAATGAGTGGAGTTGTTCATAAATCATTCGGATGGGACCGACTCCAAACCATCCGTCCATTTGTTTCTCGTTCTCTTATCTTATTTGTCAACCTCATATTATTTGATTGTAATTTTTATTTTATTTTAGTTTTTATTTTTTATATATCATCCATGAAATCAAATTGAAGTATAATCAGATATAGGCTTATAGCACATAAAAAACACTTGACATAAATTTTCTTCCCTCCTCGCCCAACACATTTTGAATTGAGTGAGTGGGATAATTGCAAAGGAGCAGTTGAATGTCATCCCAGTTAACGACTGGTATGTCTTTACTAGGCTTTGCTGTTCAATCTCCCTAAATAGACATCTTAAAACACAAAACAATTGATCAGGCAGGAGGAATCCATCTTAAAACCCTTTCAATTCAACTGTTAGATTGAGAAGATTTATTCTCAAGAAGAGTATGTTTGTATTTGATCCTATCATGATACCGAGTTTGAAACTCATATTACATATATGTGAGCAGATGTGTCCAACTCTTGGACTACTTATCATTTCTTCACTTTAAATAGTCCACCAAACTGCCATCCTCCCGCCTCCATTCTCAACCCTTATTTAGCCAATAAAGCTAAATTAAAATTACTAAAAATTAAAATAAAATAAAAATAAAGCTAAATTAAAAGATTAAACATCCCTAAACCGATTCTAATTTATTAGGCAGGTCTACCTCCTCCTCAACAGATTTGACATGTATGGAGGAAAACGAAGAACCAGTTACATGAATAAAAGGGAGGCATATGGTGTTGTTGAGGGGAATTTGACTCACCATTAGCAAGACAAGGCAACCCTCAGATATGCATAATAATGAACTTGAGGCTACTCTATATATATATATATATATATATATATATATGATTGTATTTTGTTGTATTGTTGTCTGTATTTTGTTGTATTTGCCTTGCTGCTTGCTGGCTGTTGCCTCTTGTCTTGCTTGTACAGTTCTTGTTCTTTCAATTAAATCTTATCTTTTCTAAAAGAACAACCATATATATTGCCAAAACTATGGTTAGTACTATGGTAATGAAACAGGGGTTAAGAAATGATAAGAGTTGTTATATACCATGACCAAAACTGATGCAAATTTATAATATTTGCTAGCTCTTGACACAAGTTCCTTGCACAAGAAACATTAATTTCAGCAAATGGTCTCTAGCCCAATGGTCTGACCTTCACATTCTCAAAGAGAAGGGAGGAGTTTGAGCCCGAGCATGAACAAAAGTGCGTGTGAGTACCTGGCCAAAACGAGTCAATGAAAAAAATGATCTACGTGCCATAAACATTTAGCAGTCCCTAGCTTCTAGCTTAAAACTGAAACACATTTATCCAAACAACATAGAAAGCCCCAAGACATGAAGCAAAGCTAGAACCATAAAAGAACAGTGATGGACAGGTTCAGCTCTTGACAACTCCACCGAAGTAAACACCTCCATTGCATTGATGATAGGAGGCAGTGCTGACCCTTCTGCACTTTCCAGTGTCACCTTGGCAGACCCTGCAACCGGGACCGGGTAGAGTGACACAACTCGTATGGCGTCTGTGTCAAATCGGGGGACATCAGTGATAGCCATTTGCTGATTATCTATTGAAATCTGAACTTTCCTAATGCGATCTTCCAGCGGCCAATGTCCCCATTGATCTGGCTCCTTGAAGTAAAACACAAAAGTAAGCTTGTGAAACTCGTGGACGAAGATCAAACGACATGGAGATTGAAGAACCATTTGGAGGACCGAAACTTCTCTGATTTTCTGCAATATACATATAGTGAAGTTTTATTTTGTTTTATTTTATGTTTTGGTATTTTTTCACTATGACTCATTACTATGAGTAATTTGTTATTTAAATTTTGTCACACATGTAATCCAAACTTTTTGAGTGGGTGAGTTAACAAATTACCCAACATCGTGGTCACCGAAGTGAATTCTGGCATTCTGCTATGGAGATGAAGAAATGTGTGGTTATCCATCAATCTGTAGAAATCGCGAGGGATAATTTTGGCGGGTAATCATTGTCAATTCGAACAAGGCATATTTTAACTTTGTCCCTCTTTACTGGGTAAATCATTTCCACGTAAATTGGATCGATCGTTGCTTAAAGTGCTATTGACCATCGTCCAATACTGACCGTTGATGTGGAGATCGAAGGCTGGGGGGCTTTGAGAGGCCATCATAGTTTCCACAGTAAAATCCAGCTCGCATTAGGTACCTTCCTGGGCTTTGCAATGCTAAATTGTAGCAATTTTTAGTGCCATGAGGGAAAGATCTGAGGGTGGTCATTTCTTGAAGAGTAATGGTTGTGTTGATTAGCATTTTTTGTCCCTTTTTATGAACTTATCATCCATTTCCCATATGATGTCACGGTCTGTTGCTCCGTAGTCAATGTTCAGTTTCCTCACAAGGGATTCTGCATTTGAAAAGAAAATGAACCTAGATATTCATAAGCAGCTCAACAACCTCCACCTAAACTTTATCAAGATTCAAGAGTTGGTTCATAACTTTGTATTCAAGTGTGAAGCAAATGAATCAAACTCAAATTATATTTTCAAGCTTTGTTAAGTAAATGAGACGAGTTCATTTGTTTAACACCTAAACGTACACGGAACCAACAATGAAGTATGCACCGTGCATTCTTAGTGAATAAATATAGCACCTTAGGATTAAGTAGGGATGGCCCAACCTGACCCAACCTAGGCCAATTCCAACCCAATCTCAACCCGAATCGGGTTGGGTTGGGTTAACTCGAATTGTATTCAACATGGGTTGTGGTTATAATCCGAATTGAATATTTTCGGACGGGTTGAGTCGGATTGAGGTTTTATTTTTATTTTTTATATAACTTTTTTTTTTTTTAGAAATTTATATATATATATATATATATATTTTTCCTAGTTGGGAAAACTCACACAC
>JAOTQH010238000.1:0-13005 GCA_025631255.1 Cornus kousa
CACTTCAATGATTTAACCAAGGGAAGAAGCTCAAAAGAGGAGAGAGGTGGTGGCAGCCCTTGGCTGCCATGGAATCCAGCCAAGAGGTGGGAGAGAGAGTGAAAAACCTAATTTTTCATCCTTAAGTCTCCTATTTATGGAAAAATCCTAAAATTGCCCTGAAAAGGCCCCGCCGGGTCCGGAAAAGTGGAATTTAAGCAAACGCGCTCAAACGGCAAAACTCCGTGAACGAAAAAGATTCAAAATGATAAAATAAGGACAACAGAAGAAACGGCGTCAAAAATTGAGTTCCGAGCAGAGAGATATGCCCAAAACAAGTTTGGAACAAACCGGGGCCAAAAACCCTGAAAGTGAAAAACATCGACCAGGAGGAAATTCTAAGAGTCCGTGACTCGACGAAATGTGAAAATGAATCCCGCAAGAGGATCCAGGCTCCAGAAGAAGTATTTTGCAATAACTTTCGTTAATTACATAATGGCCCCTCCAAAAAGTAAAAATTACGAAACTGCCCCAGAATAAAAATATCTTGCAAAAAGATATTTTCTTAGATACCCCCGAAATAAATATCTTTAAAAGATATTTATGAAAAACACCCCAAGAAAGGAAAAGATTCTGAAGAACTGTGCATCCATGCCCCTATGGACACTAGGAGCAACCAGTGTACCTTTCTGCAAAAGTAAAGATACGTATTTCGTGGAAACCACTCAAGATGAAAATACATGAATTCAAAAACCAACTCTGAACACAAGAAGTGTGGTTAAGCAAACAAAGTGACAAACGGGGAAAAGACAAAATAGGGAAAAGGACGAAATAGTGAATAGTGTCCGAAAAGTGAAATTTTAGAAATGACTCAGTCCTCAAAGGAAGTTGTCAATCCAAAGAAAAGAGTCTCAGAAACTATTTCTGAACACTCGAGATGACACTAATCAACAAGAAACTGAACTCAGAAAGGAAAAGATCAACGGAAAAAAAAATATCCGTGAAAATCTGAGAAAAGAAAA
Source organism: Cornus kousa (assembly GCA_025631255.1). Classification (NCBI taxonomy): domain Eukaryota; kingdom Viridiplantae; phylum Streptophyta; class Magnoliopsida; order Cornales; family Cornaceae; genus Cornus; species Cornus kousa. The sequence continues at coordinate 1,002 of JAOTQH010238000.1, forward strand.
GGAAGAAAAATGACCGGGTCATTACAGAATATGCACTTGTTAGCGTATCATGATCTTTTTGGTGTATTGCATAAAAACTTGTATTTGTTGCCTAAGCTATGTAATTTGCACTTAAGTGCACCTTTTGTTACTCTTTAAATGTGTATTGTAATGAGGCCAAGGGGCAAAGACACTTATATGCCATGTATGCTACTTTATCTTCATAGTTTGTTTATGAAATATATGAAAATTCATGCATTGAAGGGTCATATTTTGTATATGACATGCCATGAGACCGTACGCCATTCTAGCGCGTCTAAATCATCATTTTACACATGCGTGCATGTTCATATCTTGCAAAATACATTGATTTCAACTTTTGAACTATTTTTGGAGGAATTTATGAATTTTCATGAAAAATTCATGCATTGGGCATCATTTAAAGTTTTCTTTTGACTTAGCATGTAATGGTTGTTCATTTAAGGTTCAAAGATGTTTCGAAACTTGTTTAGATCATTTACGATGCATACATAGCCTTAGGACCAAGTCAAACACCTTCCTTATGGTTTACAACAACTTTTTCTGCTGCAAAAGGGTGCATCGGTTGACTGATAGCAGTTATCAGTCAACCGACGGTTGTCTCGAGACATTCCAGTAGTCTTTTTAGTGAAAAATGGTGTTTCAGTTGGCCGGTACGGTACATCAACCGGTTAATGATGGAGTTTTGGCCAACTGGTACTGTAGCGTCAGCCGGCTGATCCTCCCTGAAGCTTGGTTTACTTTCAGCATTCTGGACAGTATTCTTGGGTCAACTTCAGAGGGCCATAACTCCTTCATTTTTTTAATCCAAATCAGGTAATTCTTGAGCCTAACTTCAAGAGATTGAAGTTAGATTTCCAATGATACAAAGATAACATAAGAACTCCAACCGTATTGAAAGTTATGACTATTTTAGTGAGATAATTTCGTGGTATCTCCAAACCGAAAGATACTTCTTTGTTCTATTTTTTATATCTTTTTCGTCCAGACTCTAAATTAGGTGATTCTTGAGTATAAATTCATTAATTTTTTATTTTCTTTCCAATGGTGTCCCCGGTAGCACTCATTTCAGGGTGAAATGACCATTTTACCCTTAGTCCATTTCTTAAAGGGTTTTGGAGTCCTTGCTTCCTTCTTGCTTCCTTTGAGCCTTGGGACTTCTTAGGAAGCCATCTCTGTGTCTTAGGGATGATGTACATCTCTAGAGGCCATGTTTCACTTTAGCTTCTACATTCTGGGTTCAATAGTGGATTTTCATTCGGCTTATCATAGGACGCACTGGCCTAAAAAACCAGGGCCGTTACAGTCCATTCCTCAGAAGGTTTTGAAACCCTAACTCTGGTCTTACTTCCATTGAGTCACGGGACTCCTCGGAAGGTCACTCTCGTGTCTTAAGGATGATGTACATCTCTATAGACTTGTTTATGTTTAGCTTCCGTATTTTAGATTCATGTCGGGTCATCACAGGATACACTGGGTTTGTAAAATCCAGGGAATAATCCATTTTGGAGCGTAGCACTTCTAGGAATAATCCAATTTGTAATGTTTTCCTAGCCTTTGCTCTTCTAAAAGAAGACCCCCATGTCACGGGGTTCATACAATCAAGTATGAGATCTCTTTGAATGATCATCAGTGTAGCATATGGAATTTGGTTGGCAATTTGGAAAATCAGAAGGCAATACGCAAATTGGGAAAATCAAAAGCCAAAGTAATTCCTGGAGACAGCCGGTGTTTTCGCTTTCTCCAAAAAGGCCTATACCCTGGTTGTCGCACTCATGGCTTCTGCTAAAATGTAAATTATCCATGTTGATACCCTATCGTGAATGGCATATCGCACACCATTTAGATAACAAGCAACTCACTGCATATTAGTTTCCCTTAGGTCGTTCCGAGACGTCAACCGATTGAATTCTTTTGTATAGGCTTGAACCGTTTGACTTCCCTATTTACAATCCTGATACTTCTAAAATAGAGTCTGCTTATAATCTGGTTGTAGGAATCTTCCCCTTATTAGACTGCCAGGAGTGTACTCATGTCTTCCCTTGCATTGCACAAGCAACCTAAAGTTGTTCCCAGCATGCAGAAGCTCCTCCCTTGAGCCTCTATGCCATTAGTTTCACCTTCTTATCTTCTTAGATATGCATGTAATCAAAGAATCTCTTAAATTTTGCCAACCAAACTAAGATATCTTCAATATGAAGATTATCATTAAAACTGGGGAGATCCGTCTTTATACGAAACTCCCTAGAATCATGATATCCTTGATCTCGATATCTTCTAGCCCCTCTATTTTCCCCAAACACCTCTTCAGCGTAGTCATCATCACTAAAGTCTTCCTCAAAGGTTGGTTGCCTACTCGGTGGGATGGGATTGTGATCAATTCCAAAAAGGACGAATGCGATCTTCATTAATGTTTCGCACCCTGTTGTAATTGTGATTTTGATTTAGAACCAACGCGAGCCTAGCAAGGGTTACTTGAATTTTTTGCAATGCCTATTGGGTTGTCTGTCGAAATTCCTGAAATTCAGCCCTCGAAAGAGCCTTTCTCTGTCGATCTTCGTCACCAGCGAAGTTGCCATCACCACATTCATTTGCCATCAGACTTAGAAAACACAAGGCTCTGAATTGACATAAACAAAAGTGCTAAATTTGTTCACAAGGAACAATTTACTTTAAATCCACAAAGTAGATTTTTTGAATCCACAAAATGAAGAGACAATTTAGGGAAATCTGATATATTATTAATAATTGAATGAATGATTCTAATCTCTGTATTACACATATTTATAATGAAAGAAAACCCTAATCCATAACGAAACTAACTGCAAATTGAATTCTTATAACATAAGGAAAACTAATCTTGAAAGGATACTAATACCCGAAAATAAGCCTAAAAATAAAGTTGCTCTAAAAATTCTAAAAAAAATAGAGAAAGAAACCTAATAAAATAAAACTACTAAATATAAAATGAATGCAATCCGAGTTTGTTTAGACAACGAACAAAAATTCTAAAATATTCGACAAGTTTCTTTCGGACTGAAAATTCTCGTTTTGAGGCCCTAAATGATAGTATTTCACCAAAAATCACATTACGTCATGGCGTAGCGGTAAGTCTTGTTCGTTGGGCTGTTTCCAGTTAAAAAAACTCTCCTGTCGGATAAAAAATGCACACTTCAAGATTAGCCTAGAAAATCTATTAGCATGACCATTTGGCCCCTTTATGGTCTAAACAAGCCCTAAAGGCTTCACCAATTAGTTCTACATTAGTCTCCCCCGCTTGAAAAGAACTCATCCTCAAGTTAAGGCTGAAAGAGTGTGTCTTATCTGGTGGAAAATACTCAAACATATCCACAACATTAAATGTAGGACAAATAGGCATGTCTTCGAGAAGCTTAACAACATAAGCATTATCATTAATCTTCTTTAGAATTTTATAAGGCCCATATTTATTGTTCTTCAATTTGTTGTAGGTACCAACAGGAAACCTTTCCTTGTGTAGAAACACCACAACTAAATCTTTTTCTTGAAAGACTTTCTTTTGCCTCTTCTTGTCTGCGGCTTCCTTGTATTTTGCATTGGCTTGTTCAAGATGCATTCGAACCTCAACCTGAATGGTTTGGATGCGATCTGCCATGTGTTCTACAGCAACACTCTTTCCTGGAAGCTTCAAAAGTGGGACCAAATCCAATGCATGCTTTGGCGGATGATAGTACACAATATCAAAAGGCAACTTACCTGTTGACCAATTGAGCATGCTGTTGTATGTGAATTCTACCTATGATAAAGCAAGATTCCACTGTTTCAGTTTCTCACAAGAAATACAACGAACAAGAAATACAATGAATCTGATTGCCCAAAATCCTATTGACCACCTTTGTTTGACCATCAGATTGTGGATGACTAATACAACTGAAAGTCAAAGATGTATCAAAACGCCTCCACAAAATCCTCAAAAAATGGGATTGGAATTTGGTATCCCTATCTGGAGTGATGGACATAGGAACTCCATGAAGATGAACAACTTCCTTAAAGAACAAATTTGTAACGTGTAGCATCAGAAATCTTCTTACAAGCTATGAAGTGAACCATCTTCGAATAACGATTAACAACTACAAAAATTGAATTTGGCCCTTGTTGAGTGCGTGGAAGTCCTAGGACAAAGTCTGTGGACAGTGTGATGTTTTTAATTTTTCTGGGCATTTTTTTAATTTATTTATTTTCCCTCCTCATTTTGCATCCCACGCACTGGTTAGCGTGCCACGTAGGTTCATAGAATGGTTTAGGACATTTCTTTAAATTTAGAACTCTTAGAAATGTATTTGTAAACATTTTGACATTTTTTGGATTTTCGGACCAGAAGGTCCCGGGTGGGATCCGCACCTGAATTTTTCGCACTCGGGATTGTTTTTGGGATTATTACATTTCTTCTTATATTATTAGAGCATATTTATGTGGTTGGATGTTTTATTACATCATTATAGTATGTTTAGTGTATATATATGTTTAATGGGGTAAAATATATATTTTAGAAGTTATGTGGGACCCGCGTTGACTAAACTTTGTATGTATGACCACATATATTAGATTTTTGCCAATTCTTTTCTTCTTAAAACCATGGCCTTCGCTTTCTCTCTCTAAAATCACTTTCTCTCTCTAAAACCTCAACTTTCAAGCTTATTTTCCATCTAACTCCGCTTGGATTTTTGACTTTGCCATTGAAGGCAAAGTTAACGAGCACGACGAGGACTACGATTTGATCAGAGCCGATTCTCAATTGGACCACTTTGTGGATTTTTAATTTTGGGGCAAAATTAGGGCTTTTGCTTGATTTTGAGGTAGGGGTTTCTAAACTGCAATTCCTTGGATTTTTGTGAGTTATTCTCCCATATTTGTGTCATAGTATGCTTAAATTATGATTTTTTTTTTTTTTTTTTTTAAAAAAGCATGACATTTATGTTTATGTGATAATGTGTAAAAATTACATGTTACTTGTAGTAGGGTGAAGATATATGCTTGAATGATATTATTACATGCTACACATGTTTAAAATATCATTAATGATGAGTTGATTGCATGAGAAATTATTGTATTAATTATTTTCCCAAAGCATGTAATTATGATTGTGGTTTAAATGTATGAACTTTAATAACATTGAAAATGCATGTAAGATTCATGCATTGGCATTGGGCAAGAAAATCAAAATTAATTTTTTCTAAAAAAAAGAAAAGAAAAAAAAGTGCTTTAGGGAAAAGGTTTTGGAAAGAAAGGCTTTGAAAAGATGTTTGTGAAAATCAGATGGCAAAGAGCTGTCTTGTGTATGTGGCATTAATGGGACCTAAATGGAACTAGGGAGATTGCCCTAGCATAGTTGAGATACCTAGGCCCCAAATGACGCTAAGAAGTTGCCTTAGGTTAGGGATAGTTAGACAATCCTTCTCTCGTGGTGACGTGGAGTTGCCATGGGTTGGGTTACATTAACTGTTTGAAAGTTGTTGCGATTGGTAAAGGTTTTGGGAAATGGGGAGGGACATTTCATTGCATGAGCATGGCATAGAATTGCACTTATTATTCTTGGATTGTATGTGGAGGAGTATGTTAATTTATTTTTCCTAAAACAAGCATGACCCTTTTTTTCTATACTTCATTCTTTGTTTAGATTCATGGGATCATTAACTAGTGCATTTTAGGAACCTCCTATTGTACCGTTGTGCTCACCCCATAATTATTATCTTTCAAGAACCAGAAAAGAGGTAATGGATGACCCACAATCTCTTGCATGATAGTACCATAGATCTATTTTGTAAACTAGGTCCTTAGTCTATTTTTCATGTTAGAGTTTGGATGTAAATAATGAACTTGTATAGGGCCATGTAATTCTTTTACTATAAGCTTATTCTAAGCTATGCCATGTATTTATTTGAGGTCTCATTAGTATTTTTTTTTCCATCAAAGGCCTTATAGCCATGTTAAGTAATAACAAGACTCATTTTGACTTCAATGAATATATTTAGCCTATTTATGTTTCAATTGAATGCATAGAAGTTTAATTATGATGCATGCTATCAATGTATATTTTTGGGATAGGTCTAGACCATATATGAGGTCACAAATCGTTCTCATATAACTCTTTCAAATAGTTAAAACCCATAACTTTAACTCGCAAAATCACCAAGAGTACTGTTCTTCAGCTAAATGCGTCAGCGACTCTGTTCTGTTCGCCTGATTTAAGCCTTAAGGAGAAGGTAAATCATTATAGAAAAAAAATCCATCTAACATGCATCCTGTTAATATTATTTTAACTATTAATGAACTTCGAAGCCTGATAATCAGTATAAATAATGAACTCTCTTTGCATTAGATAATGTTCCCAAACCTTCAATACATGTACCATTGAATAGAACTCATCACTTCTTCCTTGCATCACTAAGTTTCTCACTATAGAACGCAACTGGTCTTCCCTCTTGGGATAGAAGAACACCAACTCTAATAACTGGGGCATCATACTTAACCTCAAATAATTTCTCAAAGCTTGGCAATACTATAATAAGTGCATTGGACAGTTTTTCTTTGATCAGTGCAAAGCTCTGTTTTGCCTCTTCACCCCATTTAAATTTCCCTTGTTCATACATTCTGTAATATGAGCAATAATACTACTAAATTTTTTGATCAATCTTTGATAAAATGTTGCTAAACCACAAAAACTGCGAACATTGCATACTATTTTTGGCGTGGGTCATACTTGAATTGCTCAAACTTTTTCCTCATCAACCTGAATGCCTTCAGCACTCACCACAAAACCCAAAAACAATAAATTGCTGGTCATAAAAGTGCACTTCTTCAGATTGATGTACAACTTGTTTGCCTGCAAAACTATCAGTACCTCCCTCAAGTGCAATTAATGTTCTGTATCTGACTGACCATAAATCAGGATGTCATCAAAATAGAGAACAACGAATCTGCCAATACCAAGTTTCAATACCCGATTCATAAGCCTCATAAAAGTTCTTAGAGAATTAGACAACCCAAATGGCATCACTAACCATTCATACAAACCCTCCTTAGTTTTGAAAATAGTCTTCCATTCGTCCCCTGGTCTAATACGAATTTGGTGGTAGTCGCTTCTTAAATCAATCTTTGAAAAGAGTTTTCAACCATCCAGTATATCCAATATGTCATCTAACCATAGAATAGAAAATATGTACTTGATGGTGATCTTGTTGATGCCTCTACTATCGATACACATATGCCAACTACCATCCTTCTTCGGTACTAACAAAGCTGAAACAACACATGGACTCATACGCTCTCTCGACATACCCTTTTGAACCAACTCCTCAACTTGGTCCTACAAAACCTAACACTCATTTGGACTCACATGATAGTGCGGTAATTTTAGCAGACTAGCACCAAGCACAAGATCTATGTAGTGCTGAATATCTCGTATAAGAGGTAGACCACTAGGCAAATCATCTGGAATAATCTCCCAAAACTCTTCAAGCATGGGTTGTAACACTATTGGAATTGTAGAAGGAGTATCAGACACCTCTTCTCCAATCACCAGCGCAAAAAACTGTTCGGACTCCTTGGCCTCCAAAAGTTGATTCTCACTGCTGATTAAAAAAATTAATTTTTCATTGGCTTGTGAAACCTTGGAAAAATTCCCTTAGGTCATAGGACCCAACACAATCTTCTGCCCTCCTTTATCAAACATGTAAATATTATCTCTGCCCTTACGAGTGGTGTTGACCTCAAACTGCCATGGTCTACCGACGTCAAACTGCCATGGTCTACCTAAAATCAAGTTACAAGCATCCATATCAATAATATCGCACAATGCCTCATCAATATACTTATATCCAAAAGAAAAGGAAGCCTAACAAATATTTGTAACCCTTGTTTCTGTCCCTTTTTTAATCCAACCAATTTTGTAGGGACTCGGATGCTTCTCTATTTTTAGCTCTAACTTCTGGGCCATAGCCCTTAACACAATATTCTTGATGCTGCCACTATCCCACTATCAATAATAACATCACAGAATTTTTTATTGAAAGAGTAACGTGTCCAAAATATATTGTGCCAATGTAGATGCTCTTCCATTTTTGGGCCGAGTAATAGCCTTTGCATAACTAGAAATGTGATAGTATACCCCCTTTATCTTCTCTGATCACCTCTTCCTCATCGTTTAATGGAAACCCTTTGTCAGCTTCTCTATCCTGATCCTTCTTACCCCCAGGCTCTATTAAATTGACTGAGCACCTTTGGGGACATTCATTAGATCGATGTCCTGGATGCCCGCATCGATAATACTTAATGGGGTTTGGCTAACTCTATTGATTATTTTTGGATGTATCTCAACTTGCTACAGGAGCTGTTACTGTCTTCTTCGGCTGAATACTGGTGCTAGACAAATCAAGTATTGCTGGAACGAAAGGCTGAGAATATATGGGTTGAATCAAAATAATTCCTGGTTGTCGTATTCGTGGCTTCTGCTAAAGTATAAATTATCTGTGTTGATACCCTATTGTGAATGGCATATCATAAACCATTTAGATAACGAGCAACTCGCTGCATCTCAGTTTCCCTCAGGTCATTCCGAGACGTCAATGATTGAATTCCTCTATATAGGCTTGAATCATTCAACTTCCCTGTTTGTAATCCTGATACTTCTAGAATAGAGTCTGCTCACAATCTGGTGGCAGGAATCTGCCGCTTATCAGACGTTGCATCTTTTGTCAGGATCGTATTGGTATCTTCCCTTACCATGCACAAGCAACCTAAAGCTATTCCCACCATGCAGAAGCTCCTTCTTTGAGCCTATATATGACTCATTTTCACCTTCTTATCTTCTTGGATATGCATGTAATCAAAGAATTTCTCAACTTCTAGCAACCAATCCAAGATATCTTCAATATGAAGATTACCGTCAAAACTAGGGAGATCCATCTTTATATGAAACTCCCTACAATCATAATCTCCTTAATCTCGATATCTTCCAGCCCCTCTATTTTCCCCAAGCACCTCCTCAGCGTAGTCATCATCACTGAAGTCTTCCTTAAAGACTGGTTGCTTACACGGTAAGATGGGGTTGCGATTCCAAAAAAGACGAACGCGATTTTTGTCAATGTTTCACACCCTTTTGTAATCGTGATTCTGATTTGGACCTAATGCGAACCCAACAAGGGTTGCTTGAATTTCTTGTAATGCCTATTGGGTTCTTTGCCGAAAGTCCTAGAATTCGTCCCTCAAAAGAGCCTCTCTGTGTCGATCTTTGTTGCTAGCGAGGTTGCCATCACCATGTTCTTCTTCAATCAAACTAGGAAAAGACAAGGCTCTGATACCAACTGACGTAAGTGAAAATGATAAATTTGTTCACAAGGAACAATTTACTTTGAATCCACAAAGTAGATGCTTTGAATCCACAAAACGAAAAGATAATTTAGAGAAATTTGATATATTTTTGATAACTGAATGAATGATTTTGATCTTTGTATTACACATATTTATAACAAAAAAAAACCCTAATCCATAAAGAAACTAACTGCAACTTGAATCCTTATGTGCCCGAAAGGATACTAATACTCGAAAATATGCCTAAAAATAAAGTTTCTCTCAAAATTCTGAAAAAATAGAGAAAGAAACCTAATAAAATATACATACTAAATATAAAATATGAATGCAATATGAGTTCGTTTAGACAATGAAAAAAAATCTTGAAATATTCGACAGGCTTCTTTCGGATCGAAAAATCCTGTTTTGAGGCTCTAAACGATAGTATTTCGCCAAAAAGCACATTACGTTACGGCGTAACATACTAGTTTGGCCCCCTGGCAGTCTAAACGGGTCATAAAGGCTTCACCAATTAGTTCTACATCAGATATGGCTTATGTGAGTTCTTCAACGAACATGGCACTACAATTTCATAATTGGGTCCATCATAGAAATCACTATCATTATTAGAATCTGAATCATTATCATTACTAGTATTATCATTAATGTTGACCTTTATGAGTGTGTTGAAAGCACTCAAAGAGTATAGATGGATTTTGTAAAAATAAACATCACTCAAAGGGTATAAGTTCTTATCTAAATAAGTGCAAGATTGATCACCTAATTTTTTGAAATCCAATCTAAATATATCAATATAAATAGCGACAACAACAAAATTATTAGGATTTAGGCAACAACCTACATCCACATTGGAGATCCAACGAAAGTCTTCACTATGTGTAAAATTGGATATTACAAGTTTTCAGTCCATCACTCTATTTATGTACGAATTTTAGTCTCTCTCTTTTACACCACTCCAAACCCTAAATACACTTATGTATCATGTTGCAAAGGATTAATTAAGGTCCACAACCTATAAACAAAAAACCGGGTCAAAAAATTTGGTTGAACCCCCTAGAGCTTTTTGTGGGCTTTTGGTGGGCTTGGGCCCACACAAAGCTCATCCAACGGGTGGTAAGCAGGTTGCAATGCGACCCGACACCAAATTCAAGCCACAACATCACATAAAGTATCAATTTTCTTACCAATTTGATATTAGTAAATTTTACAAAAATAATTTTTTTATTTTTTTTGTTAATGACATTTTATTAGGTTACTTTGTAGGGTTTGATTAGGTTTTTTTATTTTTTCAAAAAAATTACATTTTTTAATTAGGGTAAGATAATGTTTACATAGAGAAAATAAATAAATAAAGGATAATAGAGTCTTTTGGTTTGACATATTTTTTATTAAACTATTATTAAATTAGATAAGGGTATGGAAGACATTTCACACTTTTAAAGGAAATCAAAGTAGTAAAGGTCGAACACGTTATCTATATGTTATTTACCCAAACCTTAGGGGAGGTAAATGTAATTTATCTTTTCTTTTCTTTTCTTTTTTAATTAGCTTTCTTCACTAAAAACTAGGTATATATTAAACTCTAAAACCTATTTTCACTTGCACTTTATTTTTGCCAACTTAGTTAATTCAATTTTATTTCAGTAAAATGTATATTAAGTAACAAATCAAATAAAAGGGTAATTAGAATCATTTCACCCCGATTTAGATTAATACTGTATATATATTCTTTCCACAACCATTTTATCTGGAGCAACACACAAATAAACATGATATATATATATATATATATATGTGTGTGGAATATTTGAGAACCATTGTCAGGATATGGTTCTATGTCATGTCATTGTCAGGACATAGATGACATGCCGATATAGCTATTATAATATATATATTTTTCTAACCCATTGTTAGGATATGGGTATGGTCATTATTTTAGTACATCATTGTCAGGATCTGGTTAGTTATATTTATAGTGATATTATGTGTACTATGATATGAGTTTGAGGTCTTGTGATCAGTGGTTAAGATGGAAGCGTATATTACAAGTTGAGATGGGTAGCTAGATTTAGGGATGTGTGTGTTTTAGTCGAAGGAGGACTCTTGACCACCTTTGTATGCGCTTTGAATGAGATACTCACTATTCGGTTGAGTCTGCCTTAGTCCAGTAAAAGTATTCAGTGTGTTTGTTATATACCTATTGACTATGTAGCTATTGCATGAGTTAACTATAGATGTATAGTTTTTCAGGTCTTTGTTTCGGTTATCGTAGAAATGACTTGTTCGTGGGCTTTGACTTACCTTTATTAGATTTTTTAGGTTCTCATCAGTAGCATGACTTACTGTTGGTCCAAAGTTGACATAAGGAATGTTTGCCTGTTAATGTCAAAAAGTATTGCTTCAGCCTCGGACAATGAAGGTTCAGCAGCTACAGGTGTTCAGCCTCAGAGAATGTCATGACCCGGTCATTTCCTCCCTTTCCTTTTTCCTTATAATTTTACGCATAATTTTTTTTTTTGTTGAAAATTCTTTTCTGAGTTCGGTTTCTCGTCACATAGTGTTGTCTTGAGTGCTCAAAAATGACTTTTGAGTCTTTTTCGTGTGGGTTGACAACTTCCTTTTAGGACCGAGTCATTTC